>CM062105.1:8313837-8357249 GCA_031163375.1 Conogethes punctiferalis | reverse complement strand
CCATATTTATAGTAAGCAACTTAAAAACTTTAATAAAAATGCAAGGGTGAAGAAAATATTGAATTTATTATAAATATCATAACATTTATTAAGTAATACCTAATCGGAATCCCCCTATGGGTGAGAGCTTTCCGCTCCCCAACAGTCCGGTGATGATGACAAGGCCGGCCTGGCCTGGCCATCATCGTAGTCATTTAGAAGAAATACGCTAATATTATAAAGAGAAAATATTTGTATTTTTGTGTGTACCTACCTACCTATGTTTGTAATGAATAAAATCAAAAAGTAAGTACTGGGCCGATTTCAAAAATTCTATAAATAGACTATATTTATTTATTGCTATAATAAGATTAGAGATCCTTACTAAAACGCCAATAATTACCAAAAACCATTACCAATTACTGGCTCGGTGGCTCAATTGGTAGTGACCTCTGCCTTCTGAGCAGGGGTCGTAGGTTCGATCCCCACACACTACAAACATTTGTGTGCATGAACATGTTAAACTGTTTGTATTGGTCTGGGTGTTTTCTAAACTGTTTGTATTGGTCTGGGTGTTAATATGTATTTATTTACAAAAAAAAATGTATCTAAGTAAGTTTATCAGTTGTCTAGTACCCATAGTACAAGCTTCGGCTTAGTTTGGGGCTAGATGACGCTGTGTGGCTAAGCGTGGCATGTCTTGGGTTATTTATTTATTTAATTACCAAAGACCCAAAATACCAGAAGCAAAGCGAGGGCGGGTCGTAAGTGTACTTATGCGGATCATAATTAGTATTATAATTGATATAAATATAAACTACAATTCATAAGTGTACATGACTATACATATATACGTATTTATTTATTGTGGAAACAGAAAATATCAAGAAGACTACACATAATGTATGTAGGTATGTACACATAATTTAATACTAAATGTTGCACCCACATTGCACCTAACACTACATTTAAAAAAAATGCTACATAATGTGCATTATGATATTTTAACAAAATACCAACTGATATAAAAACTCTTCCTACACATAAATTTAAAATTGCGTTGAGAAAATGGCTTTTAGAAAAAACGTTCCATTCTGCAATGGAATTTCTAGAAACAAAAAGATGAGTAAATTAATTTTAATTTGTGGTTTTACCTCAGTATTATAATTACTAATAATATTTACATGCTCTTTCAGTAGTAGCTAAATAGGAGTAAGATGCTCACTCTTTGTAAGACCTACATTGCATATTTAACCACCCTATTTACCTATGTGTAAATAAAGAATTTTGTATTTGTAGACTGATAAAATCTGATGATGATGATGATACTATTTTTAGTCATAATCATGATTCATTTATTTATTAAATCTTTATAGCACAGTAATTTGTAATTTAGCGGATAAAAGGCGGACTTAAAGAAGGAAGAAAGGCTAAGCAGAAACTAAAATAAAATTAAGGTGGTGTGCCAGAAAATTGTTTTGAAAACAAAAAGTAGGTAAGAATATAGGTATATGTATAGGTGTACATATAATGATATTACATGATATAAAATAAATAAATCATACACCTCCCTATTGTACAGACAGACACTATAAAGAGGACATAATGATATTTTTTTTTATTCATCATAATCATAATAATAGTAATAAAAGGCGTACTTAATGCCACGTCAGGTATTCTCTACCAATGAACTATTGGGCTAAGCAGAAACTAAAATAAAATTAAGGTGGTGTGCCAGAAAGTTGTTTTGTGAACAAAAAGTAGGTAAGAATCTATAATATAGGTTCATATTAATATTTATATAATGATATTACATGATATAAAATAAATAAATAATACACCTCCCTATTGTACAGACAGACACTATAAAGAGGACATAATGATGAAATGTTTTTTTTTATTCATCATAATACATAATAGTAAATAAATTACATATCTTTATTTGCAAATATCAATTTTCATAGTGTAGTTTCTAAAGGTATCTGCAATAAGCCAACCTTGTGTAACAAACTTGTTGTTATATATGAGTTAATAATTAAAGGCTTAACATAATCAGACTCAATTATTTAAGCCTGTACCTACTATTTTTATATTAATGTAGCACTGATATTACTATCTCTTTAAATAGTTATCAACATTGTTTTAAACTAAGGTTTTCCTTAATGCTATGTTCATCAAGTGATAACTACTAATGCCGGTAAATTTGAAAAATTTACAACTTTCATTAATGGTTCTAACAACCAACTGTGTTGTAATACTTGCTGAACTACCAAGGTCTTTGTAGGATATAACTAACAGACTTTATTTATCTATGAGGAGGAATATTAAATTAAATACATAATATCTTTAAAATTATTAATATTATATTAATAAGAAAGATAACATTGCTAAAATCAATGTTAATTATATTGTTTGGTTGTACTACTTAAAAAATTAATAAGAAAGATAACATTGCTAAAACCAATGTTAATTATATTGTTTGGTTGTACTACTTAAAAAATAGTGTATCCGTATAAATGCAGGTGAACCTATACATTTAAATTTAAATTAAAAATAGGTAATTTGTCTTATCTAGGAAGTTCCGAATAAATAAATAATCTGATAGTCATAGCACCTAGGTATAGCACCTAGGTACAAGTGTTGAGACCAGGTGGTTGGTGTGAATTGTCGGTCAAAGTGTAGTCTGGTGCATTTATTTATTAAACCCATCTCTAGTAATTGAAATAATTATTGCCCATTATCTTCATTATTAACTACCTATAAATACCTACTGTTAAAGGCTAATGTGTGATTAAATAACAACATTTCTTACTTACCTGAAACAATGCAGGAGAAAGCAGGAATAAAAGTAGATCGACGACTCGCCATCTTCGTATCTAAAATTAAAATGTAAATTAATTCTCATATACCTAGGTAGGTAGATAGGCACACCGCCTATAGCTTTGCTATGGCATAATTTTAATTGGGTTAGATGGTAGAAACTAAATTGTAAAGTTATCAATATATACCTACCTACGTAATAAATAATAACTAAGTAGGTAAGTACTTTACTCCTGTTGCAGGTATGTATTAGTTAATTACAAAGAAAAGTGGAAAACAATTGAAATTAAGGACGCCATTTTTGTTGTTTCCGCTCTGACCTGTTTCATATTCAATGCATGTTTACCTATAACATTACATTATGTAGTCTTATATGAGCAGCATAAAATAATCAGCGTTGAAATAAAATTCCTACTTTAACAATTATGTACCTATTGGTAAAGAGCCTACATATACAATTAGGTATCTAGCTATATTACACCGGCAAAGGAGATGTTTAAATCTATTTCAAATGTGGGTCAGAGAGTAGGGTGGGTACAAAATATTTCAAATTGCATATCTACATGTGCACAGTGTATTTGAAATTCTGGTATCTTGGCCTTCCCAATGATTTTTAGTAAAGAACAATCACACAACACAAAAATGAAAAGGTACCTTTAACAAAGTTTTAAAGACACGATGACGCCATTTTTAGAAAATTATGTTAACACGATAACAATCCATATAAATCTCTAAAAATATGGGAACAATAACAAATTTACAATGAAAATATGTATAACTTACTTCATCAAATCAATAATCTCTATGTATTAATTGATAACTTTAAAAAATAAAAGTTTTACAATCTACTTACCGTAATAATCGCCAAAGATACTGCAGGACAAACTGAAGTTTGAATTTTTAGATCAATCAAACAAATGAACGCGCGAAAAGTTTTTTTTTTTACGGCTTTGGAAGCGCGAGAAAAGAAACTATTCGATAATCGATAAAATAATCGACCTCAGCTGTTTCAACTTTTTGTTATTATAATCAAAATTTGAATCACAATGGGGTATGGTGTAAGCAATTATTGATTATAAGAATAACGTATCTGTTTTCAAAGTTAAAAATATTTTTTACCGTTAGTCTTTAGCTATTTAACTACTAATCATATTATTATTACGTGGTACTGTACTTCCATACGGATCGAGTTCATATTCAATGGAGAGATAATGATTTGGAAGACGATTAAAAATAGCATGATTTAATAAAAAAAATTTATCATCCACCACCATATTATTTTAAAAATCATCATCCGATGAATCTGACTTTGAATAATCTCTCGATTCTTCATTTACATATTAAGATTATTAATATTATCCTTCATGTCCTTGTCCCAGTCATGTTAAATAATATTATTACTAAATTCATTATATGTATAATAAAATAACTTTAAACAACAGTTGAAAAATCGTAAAGCGATTTAATGAAAAAATCGATATTGTGACGAACGTTTCATCAACTCTTAATAAAATACGTTTCAATTTACGCATTAAGCTTCACTGGTAAAAATATTTAGTCGTTTAGAATTCAGTACCATAATATACAAAAAAAAATATGGTATAAAATGCATAATAAAATAAATATCCCTTATTAACCGTTTTATATTAAGTAGGTAAAACTACTTTTGTTTTAAGATTATTTCGATCTCGACATACAAATTGCGTAGAATGGAGTTGTCGACAAGTTATATGTGTCACCGACCGATGTGTCACAGTAGTACGTACCTTTATACTTAGTAATAAATAGTTTTGATTAAACTTTTAACAACAAGTTTGTTTAATACGATAGTTTGATAACGTTTTTGTTGTATAAAAGTGGCATACTGTAGAATGAAAGATACTATCATGTTTAAATTGTTAAAATATTAAGCTGTTCAACATTAAAAAGGTAAAAGAGAATTAAGTACAACCGTATTCATAAACAATAGGTAGGTACTTATCTACAAAAATTACAATACTATGCCAAGTAAGGCATATAAAATGACGAGTGACGACCGCCACTCAAGTGTTGTCTACGAATAGGTTTTTGGATACCTGTGCGTCCGCGCGCACTTTGAGACCTCATGGTAATGTTTGTGAATACCTATGGATGTTATTGCATCATGCTAAACTGTATAATTTCATTAGCGAATTGTTGAATTGTTGAAGTTACTTATGAACCACCATTATAATACATAAGACAATGAAGGATTGCATTATCATCATCTATACTTATAATAAATCTGTAGAGAGGTCAATTCTGTACATTGAATATTTAAAAAAAATAACTATCAGGGGGTGATTAGTCATCGATACTGATGCCAAAAATGCAGTCAGTAAAATTTTTGTCTGTCTGTCTGTCTGTCTGTATGTTCGTTATAGAAACAAAAACTACTGAACGGATTTTAACGAAACTTGGTACAAATATTCTTCATACTCCTGGGCAGGTTATAGTTTACTTTTCATCACGCTACGATTAATAGGAGCAGAGCAGTGAAGGGAAGTGTTGGGAAAATGGGAGAAATTTTTACGCGTATGTTTGAACACGCATCACGCAAAAACAACTGCACGGAATTGAATGCGGTTTTCACCAATGTATTGCATATTGGTCTACTTAAAATTTATAGACACCATTTTATGGAAGACCGTTATGTTTGAATCCCGATAACCACGCGTGCGACGCCGCTGGCACAGCTAGTAATTTATAAACTTCTAAAATCTACACTCCTGATTCAACTTGTATTAAAATTATATTTATGTTACAGCAACAAATGGAAATGTGTTTATTACCAAATACATTAATAAGAAATCTCTCAAAACTCAATGAAGTAATGCCAGTGAAATGGCAATAACAGTGAACATTTCAATTGAATGAGATAAATTGAATCTACACTCTAACCGAATATATTATTATGCTGTTCTCAAAAAACCCTAGGACCAAAATAACCATTAAATGTTGTCTTGCTAAATATGTATCAATCTGGATGGTGATCAAGCTATACAATTTTCTATGATAATAATAATATGGAATAAAATTAAAGAAATTTAATAAACACATCTTTTTTCATTTATAGTTTTTTTTTTGTGAATTGCATATGCATTTCTATAATAATTCATATTTTTGGGATGCATTGTTTACAACATGTTTACAACATTTGACCTAATAGGAATGTGTGTGATCCTTTATTTAGCAACGAGGATATGATATGAATAAGCGAATACTGATGACAGAATCATAAATATTTCAACTTTTTCTATTAGGTATCTTGTTATTATGTTCACAGATCTTAAATGAACCATGTTTCAATTGAACTTTTAGATAAGCCTAGACTTTTTTTTTTTTGGGTTATTTGGCTCCGCACGATTTGTGCATCGGCCACGGACTGAGTTTGTGAGGATTGGACAAAAGGTAAGGAAACGTATAATATTATTATTACATTATAAAATTTGTCAAAGTAAGACCTACATGGTGGTAAATGTGACTGAACATGATGATTACTTCTAAAGATTTTGATTTAATGTAGGTAAGGTACAAGAAGAAATATAATAATAGTTTCAGAGGAAACTGGTTAGTTAGGCATATTATAAAATGTATGTACAAGTCATTTTAAATTATACCTACAGGTACCCGTCAATTAATTGATTAACATCTAGAATAACGGATCCAAAAACACATCCTCATTAGATAGGTAGATAGATAGAAACTTTATTGCACAAAACATGTATATTACAGGAAAATACATTATAAGCAAAACAAAGTACAACTTAGGTGGTCGTATCACTTATAGCAATCTCTTCCAGTAATTCTTCAGGTAGAGGTAACCAGTTTTACTAAAGGGAAACTATCTACTGTTATTATTAAATCTAAGTAATAATAAAAAAATAAAATTGTAGAGGTCAATTCTGTACATGAAATATTCTTTCAAATTAACTATCAGGGGGTGATTAGTGAGCGATACTGAAGCCAAAATGTGTGTATGTAATGTGTAATGTCTGTATGTTCGTTATAGAAAAAAAACTACTGGACGGATTTTAACTAAACTTGGTATGATTATTCTTCATACTCCTGGGCAGGTTTATAGTATACTTTTCATTACGCTACAATCAATAGGAGCAGAGCAGTGACGGGAAGTGTTGGGAAAACAGGAGAAATTTTTATCTGTATGTTTTATCACACATCACGCGAAAACTACTGCATAGATTTAAATGCGGTTTTCACTAATGTATTCGAAGTCAAAGCAGGTTCCTGCTGGGTATACACACATCCATTTTATGGAAGTCCGTTATTTTTGAAAACCGATATCCAAGCGTGCGACTCCGCCGGCACAGCTAGTCTAAAATATATAACTCAAAGGTGTCTGACTGATATAGTGATCTATCAATATCAATGCACCGCCTAAACCACTGGAAGAATCAGGCTGAAATTTGGCATGCAAGTAGATGTCACCATTGGGTTACCAGAACCACAGCAGGATGCGCCACGGCACGTGAGGTGGCTTGAATTTTTTTTTTACTATCAAGTTAAGGCGGCCTTGTCGTCATCACTGGACGGTTGAAGGGGCGGAAGGCTATCACCCCTAGGTAAGTTAAGCAACACAGTTAAGGCGCCCCCTAGTAGGCTCGCACCTAGGCTGAGGGCGTTGCTGGGACATGACTTGGTGCAAAAAGATGATACGTTGCTCCCTTAAATCCCGATGTGCACATGAATAGGTACCTAGCTAAAAATGCTGTTTGCTATAGCATATAATTAAAAAAAATAGGTACCTACGCAAAATTCAGGAAATTAAGTTAGGTAGGTATATGTAGATGCGGCATTCCGAAATTAGTTTAGAGGTTGTATCATTAACGTGGGCAGGCGTTGGGTTTTTTTGTTGTAGGTACTTTAATATTGGTTTTGAATGGAGGCTCCGGGCTTCGCCCTCTGCGGCGTTGTTTTGGCGGCTTGGGTCAGCTAGCAGGCCTGCGACCGCGCCAAGTAGTTTATTTTCATTGGTGGGTGCTGTACTCCTTGGGGAACTGCTCCGGCCTCGCCATATACAGAGCTAAACTTTCCGTCTCACTATTGTAGTCAGTATCAAGCCCCCCAGCTTTGACAGCTGCCGCATCGTATGGTCTAGGGTTAACCGGTTCAGAACTGGACACGGAAAATGCAACCACCATCTCCACAAGTGGGGTCTCAAAAACGCGCCGGATTGTGATTGTGGGGCTCCTAACCAGACCACCACACATATCGTAGAGAATTGTCCCCTCCGGCGTTTTCGTGGCGGAATGTGTGAGCTCCATGAACTCATTCCGGCTGTGATAGATTGGCTTCGCCAATTAGATATTGACGTGTGAGGACTTCAACACAGAAAAGCAATACGACATGATGATGACATATTGTAGTACTGTAAGAATGTTCGTCACATCAAGTATCGTAAGTATGTTCGTCACATCAAGTATCGTAAGTATGTTCGTCACTTGTATGGGAAATCGTGATTTTTGAGTTGGCTTTTTTTTATTCCTGCTAAATTTATGAGGTCATTTGGGTCCTCAATGGAGTCTGTGGACCTTTTTTGACAGGACCTCATAATTGGTTTTCAAGATTTCGCAAATTTACGTTTCAGGGTAAATCTCAGAAATTACCTTAAAAATGGAGTAAATTTTTGCACCATTAAATAAGTAATAAGAAGACCTTCAGAGCCCCCGGACTTTTTATTCTCAGAGGCACCCTTCTGCCCCAAAAGCCACTTTGAAATTTTCGAAAACCTAACTTTTTTACAAAATGGCCGCCTGTGCATCCGCCATTTTGTGTTTCCAACTTTTGGTACCCAGTGCTCAGTAACAACTACATTACACACCAAATGGCATTCACAGTTTTTTTTCGCGTAATACAAAGTGGGCGACCAAGGCCCCTCGAAGGGACCCCTTTGAAAAAAGTTTGAGCCACCGTCCATCCCAGTGTTGCCAGATGACGGAGATAAAAATAGTCAACTGTCATTTTAATGGGCCCTATCTCTATGCTCCTGGGAATAGTTTTTGCGAAATGTCATTATTTCTATTTTCGACTTTTTCGGGGCATTTCTCAAAAACTACCAAAAATGTCGA
Organism: Conogethes punctiferalis; assembly: GCA_031163375.1. Taxonomy (NCBI): domain Eukaryota; kingdom Metazoa; phylum Arthropoda; class Insecta; order Lepidoptera; family Crambidae; genus Conogethes; species Conogethes punctiferalis. The sequence continues at coordinate 8,348,343 of CM062105.1, read as the reverse complement.
AATTATTTTTTTACCTGGCAATACTCTATAACCATACACACATTGGCCTAGTACATTGCACCCCGCTCAAATGTTGCCATCTACCCGAAAATTAATTTTTTAAGTTTCGAAAATGCGATTTTTTCACAAAATGGCCGCCAGCGCAGCCGCCATCTTGAAAGTCTGTCTTTTCATATTTTTCCCATATACTACACTACTATATATGACGTCGATTGGCATTTTTACTTTTTTCCTGCCAAGCATCTTGGCGGCCAGACAACTCGGCAAAAAAGGCATTGCCAAAAAATTTCTTTTCCCCGTCGTGCCGAGTGTTGCCAGGCCACCATGATAAAAATGGTCAAATGTCATTCTAATGGACTAAATCTGTGAGCACATGGCAATTTTTTATTTAAAATGTTGGTCCTTCTACTTTCGACTTTTTTGGGCCATATCTCAAAAATTATCAAAAATGTCGATAATATTTTTATACCTGGCAACACACAAAAGCCCAACGGATAACCGACCAGTACATTGCAATTCTGTAAAATGTTGCCATCACACTGAAAATCCATTTTGAAATTTTCGAAAATCAAATTTTTTCACTAAATGGCCGCCAGCGGCGCCGCCATATTGTTTTTCTATAATCTATGGTCATCGGTTGACAGTTGACTATACCTGTGGCGATATTCTAAAAAAAAATTGCCGTTATCTCTGCGCATCGCGACAGTACGACTACGCAAACATGGGTCCAAAACCAATTTTCAATCCAAGATGGCGGCGCGGACATGTTGTTTTTTTAATTTTTTCCAACTTTGACGTTTTTTTTTTCCATAGACAATTCCAACACGCTATGCGCCGCTTGGGCATTCTATACATTTTTTTAAACTTTTTTTTCGAAAAACGGCCGCCATCTTGGATTTTTGGAAAAAAAAATAAAAAAAGCTGGATTGATTAAAAAAATACACAACCTCCCCATACAACAAAAGAACGAATTCAACCCCCTTCAACCCGAAAAAAACCCCTGATGAGTCAGTCAGTGAGTGGTAATTTAGCTTTATATGCATGTCAAACTGTTTTTTTTTCATTAGTGCTTGAACACTCGACCTTCGGTCTCGCGTATTATGGTAGCGTAACTAAAAGAGGATGGGCTCGCTCGGCCTGCGGCCTCGCATAGTTTTTTTTTTTCATTGGTAGGCGCATACTCTTTGGAGCACTGTTCCGGGCTTCGCCCTGCGCAGGGCTCGACCTTCGGTCTCGCATGTCGTATTAGGTACCATAAGAATGTTCGTCACGTTAAGTAATGTAAGTATGTTCGTCACATCAAGTATCGTAAGTATGTTCGTCACACCAAGTATCGTAAGTATGTTCGTCACATCAAGTATCGTAAGTATGTTCGTCACACCAAGTATCGTAAGTATGTTCGTCACTTGTATGGGAAATCGTGATTTTTGAATTGGCTTTTTTTTTATTCCTGCTAAATTTATGAGGTCATTTGGGGCCTCAATGGAGTCTGTGGACCATTTTTGACAGGACCTCATACTTGGTTTTTAAAATATCGCGAATTTACGTTTCGGGGTAAATCTCAGAAATTACCCTAAAAATGGGGTAAATGTTTATACCATTTCATAGGTTATTAGGAGACCTCCAAAAGAGCCCCCGGACTTTCTTTTCTCAGACGTACCCTTCTGCCCTTAAAATCATTTTGAATTTTTCGAAAACCTAACTTTTTTACAAAATGGCCGCCTGCCCATACGCCATTTTGTTTTTCCAACTTTTGATACCCAGTAGTCAGTAACAACTATATTACACACCAAATGGCTTTCACACTTTTTTTTTGCGTCATACAAAATGGGCGACCAGGGCCCCTCGAAGGGACCCCTTTGAAAAAAGTTTGAGCCACCGTCCATCCCAGTGTTGCCAGATGACGGAGATAAAAATAGTCAAATGTCATTTTAATGGGCCTGATCTCTATGCTCCTGGGAATAATTTTTGCGAAATGTCATTATTTCTATTTTCGACTTTTTCGGGGCATTTCTCAAAAACTACCAAAAATGTCGAAATTATTTTTTTACCTGGCAATACTCTATAAATATACACATATTGGCCTAGTACATTGCACACCGCTCAAATGTTGCCATCTACCCGAAAATTAATTTTTTAACTTTCGAAAACGCGATTTTTTCACAAAATGGCCGCCAGCGCAGCCGCCATCTTGAAAGTCTGTCATTTCATATTTTTCCCATATACTACACTATATATGACGTCGATTGGCATTTTTACTTTTTTCCTGCCAAGCATCTTGGCGGCCAGACAACTCGGCAAAAAAGGCATTGCCAAAAAATTTCTTTTCCCCGCCGTGCCGAGTGTTGCCAGGCCACCATGATAAAAATGGTCAAATGTCATTCTAATGGGCTAAATCTGTGAGCACATGGCAACTTTTTATTTAAAATGTTGGTCCTTCTACTTTCGACTTTTTTGGGCCATATCTCAAAAACTATCAAAAAAGTCGAAAATATTTTTGTACCTGGCAACACACAAAAGCCCAACGGATAACCGACCAGTACATTGCAATTCTGTTAAATGTTGCCATCACACTAAAAATCCATTTTGAATTTTTCGAAAATCAAACTTTTTCACAAAATGGCGGCCAGTGCCGACGCCATATTGAAAATCGAAAAAATCGGAATTTTCCCATATACCTGACTATATATGGCAACATTTGGCATTTTTACTTTTTTTCTGCCATTTGCCGGAATGCTCAAAGTATAAGCCAAAAAAGGGTCTGCCAAAAAATTATTTTGCCCGCCAAAACCAGTGTTGCCAGAATTTTTCTTCAAAACTACCCTGAGGCTAATACCAGTCGGGGTTGCCATAAATGTGCATACTCGAAAATTGGATATACTTCACACTTTTGTCACTCACATTTGGGGCCTTGTGGCAAAAACTACTATCAATTTGGTAGAAATTCAAAAATCTACCAACGGACCGATAAATAACCTACCACTGCTACATACAAGCCAAATCGATCGAGTGTTGCCATCAGTGAGAAAAATCAATTTAAAAATAGCACAAATTTTTCTTGGGACAAAATGGATACCAGCGGCGCCGCCATATTGTTTTTTCATAATCTGTGGATGCAATCTTAAAGACGAGTATATACGCTAAAAGGAACCAAAAAAAAAATTAATTTGTCTATGCACGTTTCAGAGAGGGAATTTCTCAAAAATGGGTCTGAAAACGGTCGAAATCACTTTTTCAGTCCAAGATGGCGGCGCCGCCATTTTGTTTTTTTGACATTTTATTTTTTTTATTTTAATCATTTGACCTACTCTACAAGCCCCAAAAATTTGGCAGCGATCCGATGGATAATGACCGAGTTACGATAACCAGCAAAGCCGCCATTTTGTTTTTTGGAAAAAAAAAATTGAAAAACCTGTATTGATTGACGTCCGATTTACGGTCACCCTACATCATTTTCCCGATTTTTTCCTCTAAATACCCGAAAAAAACCCCTGATGAGTCAGTCAGTGAGTGGTAATTTAGCTTTATATATTATAGATAAGCCATCGCGCCGTCGCACGTGAATACTGAATCATGCTATAAGGATTATTTTTGTGTAACGGTTGCCGCGCTCGACACGGGTCGCGGCGGCGGTAGGGTATAAAAAGGCGGGAGGTCCGAGAGCTAGCTTCACCCCCCCCCACCCCATCAGAGCCGGGGTCCCCCAGGGCTCCGTGCTCTCCCCCATTTTGTTCACGCTGTACACCAGCGACATCCCCACCTTCGACGTTCCCAAGCCTCTCCAGGCTCACGTGGCCCTCTTTGCTGACGATACAGCTATATACTGTACGTCTCGCACTGAGGCTCCCATCATCCGAACCCTCCAGAACGCCGCCGATTCCCTCGGCGCTTGGTTCACTAAATGGAGGATTGAAGTCAATCCCGCCAAGAGCTCTGCCATCATGTTCCGGAGGAACGCGGTACTCCCGCGGAGCCTTCCGATTTCGATGTTCGGCAAATCGATCCCTTGGGAACGAGTTGTCCGTTACCTGGGTGTGTACCTGGACAATGGACTGACCTTCCGACATCACATCAAGACAGTCCGCGACCGAGCGTCTTTTACGCTTGGCCGCCTACATTGCCTTCTGAACAAGCGTAGTAAACTGTCCCTTAGAAATAAGGTTCGACTTTACACGACTTGCATCCGCCCTATCATGACGTACGCGAGCGTTGTCTTCGCACACGCCGCTCCGTCACACATCAAACGACTCCAAGTCGTTCAGAACCGCTTCTTGCGTAAGGCAACAGGCGCCCCCTGGTTCCTTAGGAACGAAAACCTACACATCGACTTAGAACTGCCGACTATCGCGCAGTACCTTAAGCGATGCTCCACCAAATATTTTGACTCTGCTCCGCATCATCCCAACCCGTTAGTGGTTTCCGCCGCTGACTACGTCCCTCCCGAAGCCCCCCATAGTAGGAAACGTCGCCCCCGCCACGTCCTCCTGGACGATGACGATCCTATCACCCTCGCCATGCTGGCCGCCGCCGAACAGCTCGCGACACAATCTAACACATCACGCCCGTCGTTCCGACCCCGCCGGCGGGGTCCTGCGCCGCGTCGTCCCCTAGCTTCCGCGTCCCGCCCGCGAAACCGGCCCGCAACCGGTCGCCCCTCTCCTCAAAATATCGTCCGTAGGGACCCTCCCAGCAGCGCCCTAAGCCGAGGCCCGAGCCCCACTAGGGGGCGCCCTTAGCTGTGCTGCTTAGCTTACCTAGGGGCGAGAGCCTTCCGCTCCCCCAACAGTCCGGTGATGATGACAAGGCCGTCCTGGCCATCATCGTAGTCATTTAGAAAAAAAAAAAAAAAAAAAAAAAGAGCTAGCTTCATTCAATATTTGGCTGTTGATGCGTTCAGAGCGATCGACCTTATTGACAGACAATAATTGATATTGAGAAACCGTGCCAGCGCGACTTTTAGTTTTTAAATAGTTTATTTGAATTTCTTTTGTTGTTATATTGTAAAATATTCGTTCAAATTAAAAATTATTAAGCGTAGGTACTTTTATTAATTAAAGTAGTTATAAGTATTTATTTTTAAGTGAAGTAGGTATAGGTAGATAGTTTTGCACAGGCGTTTCAGCTTCAAAAATATATTTACAAAAAAAGTATCAGGGGGTGATTAGTGATCGATATTGATGCCAAAAATGCAATCAGTAAAATTTTTATCTGACTGTCTGTCTGTCCGTCTGTCTTTCTGTCTGTCTGTATGTTCGTTATAGAAACAAAAATTACCTACTCAACGGGTTTTAACGAAACTTGGTACAATTATTCATCATACTCCTGTGCAGGTTATATGATACGTTTCATCACGCTACAATCAATAGGAGCAGAGCAGTGAAGTGTTGGGAAAACGGGAGAATTTTTTATCTGAATGTTTGATTGAGCATCACGCAAAAAGTACTGCATGGAATTGAATGTGGTTTTCACCAATGTATTGCTAGAGGTCTAACTTAAGATTTGGGCATCATTTTATGGAAGTCCGTTAGTTTTGAAACCCGATATCCACGCGTGCGACGCCGCTGGCACAGCTAGTTTTGAAAATATATTTTATGTGCAGAAATGACTTCTCTACAGATCTATATATATAAAAGGAGAAACTGACTGACTGACTGACTGACTGACTGACATATCAACGCACAGCCCAAACGGCTAAACGTAGGCACTTGAAATTTGGAAGGGACGTAGCTTAGGTACCGTAGGGGTGCAAAGAAAGGAATTCCCGAAATTCCCACGGGAACGGGAATTAGCGGGAAAATCCTTTTGTATGAAAAATCTAAACCGCTTAAGTTAGACGCTTGAAATTTGGCATGCAGGTACCTTAGTAAATATAAAGTTTAGTTATGGCTGTATTTTGAGAAATTCCCACGGGAACGGGAGTTAGCGGGAAAAAACTTTTGTATGTATAAATTTAAACACGCGGACGAAGTCGCGGGCAAAAGCTAGTTTATTATAAGTATAGATGAGACAATCAATTGAAAATAGTAAAAACCATAAATTAGAATTAATTACTCTATCACCAAACTCGGAATGTAGTTTCTATCGAGAAGAACAATTAGTCCACATTTAAGTTTTGTGGAACCAACTTCCTGCGACAGTCTTTCCGAACAGCTACGACTTGGGAACCTTCAAGAAACGAGCGTATTCATATTTAAAAGGCCGGCAGCGACCCTAAACTCGATTTGAGTTGCGGGTGTCCATGGGCGGTGTCGACTGCTTACCATCAGGCATCACACTTGCTCGTCTGCCGCCTGTCGCATAAAAAAAAAACATGTCAAAAAATCAAAATAAAAAAAAAAATTCAAAAAAGGTTTATTTCCTTGTAAAACCATTTAGCGTTACACAATACATGCATTCATGTTCCGAGATTGCCTAGTAAGTATAGAGTAATACTTGTGACAGGCAATCCCGCCCTTCTTCGTTACATTTACATACACTATTTTCATTTTATTTAATATAGCAAACATTTTAAGATATCTATTATTTTGTTATACATAATTATATGCAAACTTTTACTTGGAATGGAAGCAAATTAATTTACACTAAGTCTTGTTTTTAGAATTAAAAAAACCTAATGATTTTTTTAAAAATCAAATGTATCTTTTTATCCACAGCTCCACAGAAGCAGTTTACCCCGCCAGCGAAACCACCAATACCCCCTATGCCCTCAATGCCACCCCAGCCCGCACAACCCCTAGTCTCCGGCATCTACCCCCAGATACCCCCTCAACCTGCTCAGCCAATGACCACCTCCCTACTAGGCGACTTCGGAGCCCCCAGCCAGCCGCTGGTCAACACCGCCCCCTCAGCAGCCCCCCTGATACCCCCCTTGGTCCCGCCAGCGAAACCGATGCCCCCCTCAGCGGTTCCTGACCTCATCTCCGGGGTCAAACCGCTTACAAGCCAACCTCTGATCGACCAAGCTTTGACTTCCACTCAGCCGTTGGTCGGCGCAACTCAACCTTCAATAGGTGCAACTCACCCGTTGATCGGCGCAACTCAACCGTTGATCGGTGCAACTCAGCCGGTGATCGGTGCAACTCAGCCGTTGATCGGTGCAACTCAGCCGTTGATCGGTGCAACTCCTATGCCAAGTCAGCCTTTGATGGGCGCTTCGCCGCCTAGCGCTCAACCCATGTTATCTCAATCTCTGATTGGCGCCCAGCCGTTGATACCGAACCAGCCGTTGACAGGTTCTCAGCCGTTGGTAGGTTCAGACTCGGCTTTGATTTCTGGGGCTATGATGAGTCAACCGTTGGTGGGTCCCACCCCTCTGGTCCCTTCGTCGCAACCCCAGCCTCTGATCGGCGGAACCACGGTGGCCTCACTGATCAGTAGCCCGCCGCAGGCTATGAGCACGGTCGTCGGTTCGATGCCCGGCCAGCCTGTTACGTCTACTCCTATTAATGCTGTGAAGAGCGAGATGGTCTCTAAGCCGGGTGAGTGAAATAAATATTAACAATTTCCATATAACTTTTTTATTTAGCTGATTTATTTATTTATAAACGTTTTTAAGCTACTTTTATAATAAATAAAAAATATAATAAAAAAATGTATGGACATGTGAAATTTATATGTATTGAACACACGAAAAATCATCACTTTTTAAGAAGTAGATTTACTCGTCTGCCGCCTCTTGCTTAAAAAAAAGATATATTATTACAGTGTTTTCATTAAAAATGTTTTCTATTAATAAATCAAGTTAAAAAATGACAGCTGTCAAATTACTAACAATTTGACAGCTGTCATTTTAATCATGTTACGGTTTATATGTATTTAGGTATTTAAAAAAAAGTATCGTCGCACGCGCACATCTAAATTTTTCATATAGCAAACAATATGTTATGGTGTGAACTCCAGGGTCCGTCGTGACCAGCCCCACGGAATTACCCATGGGGGTGGTGAGCCCCCCTCCGGTGGAGTGGGGCATACCGCAGCCGCAGAAACTCAAGTAAGTTGAATTTTACTTTATTTTTTGTACAAGGTGTAAAAAGACCCTTAACGAATCCTGTAACTACGCATTCTGTTCCTGTAAGCTGAGTAGTATTTTTAAATATTTTGGCAGTGAAACGATTTTGGTTTTTATGAGTAAAAAAACAGCTGTTTTCTAGACCTCGCAATGTACAGCGCGTAGGTCTGTACGTTTTGCGGCGTATGGCTGTCATCATCATCATCATCAGCCCACATCAGTCCACTGCTGGACATAGGCCTCTCCCAATACTCGCCACTTCGATCGATCCCGGGCCTCTCGCATCCAGCCCTTGCCAGCCGTCCTGCGCAAAACGTCACTCCACCTGGTCTGAGGGCGTCCTACACTACGTTTGCCGAGACGCGGTCTCCACTCCAGAACTCGTTTACCCCAACGGTTGTCGGTTCTGCGGATGATGTGGCTAGCTCACTGCCACTTCAGCTTACTGATCCGGTGAGCTATGTCGGTAACTTTGGTTTCTTTTCTTTTCTTAACTTTTCTTCGCGTATGGCTGTATGGCTAATTAATACTATTTTTAAGGTTTAAAAATTTTCAGTTTTTCATATAATGGATTTTCCTCGTACTTAGGGTAGGCACTCGAAATCATGGATAGGTTCTTATTTTAAAAGTATGCTCACGATTTCAAAGTCACCCTGTCATCATCATCCTACCCTTTTTCCCGATTGTCTCAGGGTCGGCTTCCCAAACTGAGAGATTTGGCGAGGGCTAAGCTTTTACACAGAGCGACTGCCACAGAGCGACCCATTCCCAGTTTAGGCGTCAGAGTTATCATCATCTCTGATATGATGTAACGACTGCTATCTGAGTTGGTAAAGATAGCACCCGGGACCAACAGCTTAACGTGCCTTCCGAAGCACGGAGGAAATCGGTGTCAAATTTCGGTCACCCATCATCGGATTGACCGCGCCAATGGTTGCACAACGTTGCGATCGTTGTTAAGCGAACAAGACCGCGGCGCCACCGAGCTCCTCAAAGTTTTAAGAGAGGTAGGGCATAGCGAATCTTCGCTCGTATTGAGCCGCCCGTCCGGGGAAGGACCTCCACCCTATAGAATACCACAGCCAAATGACCTCCGTCGGTCGTGTTTCTGCTGGTGAGTAGGGTCTCCGGAGCTCGTGGGGGGTTAGGGTTGGGCCGGCATAGCAGTGGCAACTGACAGGTAACTAACCAGCTAATTGCCAGTTGTCACAGCGACTTGGCTCATTCGTTTCCCTCCGAATTTGACAGTTTACTTTTTTTTTTTTTTTTAATAAGATTTTAACGGCCTGGGATCTCTCCATACAGCCAAATCTGTATTTTCTTGTGATTTCTTTATTCTTGTTGTTTATATATTGTTGTAATATACATTTCTGTGTCTTTTTAACTATGATGATATTAGTCTGATTGTTTCCAATAGGTATTCCATTTCATATATTTACAAAGGTGGAGTTTACATAATCAAATATTTCCATTTAAGTGTCAGTATTTTGCAGAATAGATGGCAGGAGGCGGGGACAGTTTACTTTTGACACATTCTATTTTAACGTCCATTTGTAAAGTACAGATTGTAACAAGAATATTTTGGCCCGTATTCACAAACGATAGGTACTTATCTAAGGAGACCAGCAACGCTAAGTTAAGGGAGGCATTTATCAGTGCGTTGAACATGGCGAGCCTTTCAATTCATAAACAATACTTAAGCGGCACTTGAATAAGCAAACGCACAGCGTAAAATAGAGCCCCGTGATTGGTTCATTTGTTGTTGCACACTTCATTACAATACAAATAATACAATACGTTTTGTCCTGATTTCGGTGTATTTCAAGTGATTATATTGTTTGTTATTATGTATTCACGGTAGCAAACCTGTGTAAAACTAGCTAGGAAGATGCACATAAAGTCGATTGTGTTGGATGGCTTCAAGTCGTATGGCAACAGAGTGGAAGTGATCGGCTTCGACCCTGAATTCAACGCTATCACGGGCCTGAACGGTACTGGGAAGTCAAACATATTGGATTCAATATGTTTTGTGCTTGGAATAACGAATTTATCGAACGTGAGTACAAAATTTGTGTCTTGGCCAATATTTTCAATGGGTTACAAACTCCCGCCAATTTACCATGTTCAAGTCTCTTTACAACAACAAATCATGACTGATTAGCTGCATCTTTTTGTTTGAGGTTAGATATTTATTATTTACGTATTTAAAATAGTCCGATGTGATAAAAACATGAAGCAACTGCATTTACCTATTTGTGTTCTATGGAAGTATCCCTATATTGATAAACAGTAAAGAAGCTAATTTTATAAAGTTCCTTGGCAGTAATTTTAATTAAAAGGATACTAATTACCTGAATACCTTACCTAAATTGTTATTATTAATTACCTGATTATTTTAGGTGAGAGCAGGCAGTCTCCAGGAGCTCATTTACAAACATGGACAAGCTGGCATTACAAAGGCAACTGTCAGCATCACATTTGACAATAGAGACAAGAAGCAGTGCCCCATCGGATACGAGAACCACAATGAGATTACTGTTACTAGACAGGTGTGTGAATTTCATCATCATCATCAGCCTATTGCAGTCCACTGCTGCACATAGGCCTCTCCAGCTGTTCGCCACCTAGGGCAAACTTCTGGAGGATATACCCATAATCGCCACGCTGGGCAGGCGGGTTGGCAATCGCAGGGCATAGCTTCTTGAAATAAATGAATTGAATTGAATATGTTCTTTCAAAGTTTGAAATTTTAAGTTAAGAGGTGTAGTACCAAGCTACAGAGTTAGTAGGTACATCATCTTTGGAACTATTAAAGGAATCACCTTATTTTATAGATTTATCAAGAAGATGTAAAATATAAATGATTTCACACTATATTTTGATGGTTTGGTGCAGCCATACTCTAAGTGTGTTCCGCGGAACCCTAGGGTTCCGCGATACCCCTGTCGGGGTTCCGCAAGAAGTTAGAAAAAAAATCAAAACACCTCTCTCTAGTCGACAGTTGTGACGCGGCGTATCACGATTCACTTTATGTAAGTAAGTAATATTTAAGTAACTGTTACATCTAATTATGCTTATTAATAAAAAAATACACTTAAAAACTATTGTTTTATTGTAGGGTTCCATCAAGTATTTTGCTATCCAAAAGGGTTCCGTCACCAAAAAGGATTGAGAACCGCTGGTTTGGTGACAACAAAAGTCCAAAGTAAGGTAGCCTTAATAGAAATAGAATAGAAAAACATTTATTAGAGTCACATACAGGTTACATGAGCAATGGGATAAAACAATTTTCATCGTGACACTAAATGGTGTCCACTCAGCATGAGCTGAGGCATCCTGGTGAGAAAAATGTCTATTCTATAAGGCTTCTTAGGTTTAAAGAATATTTATTTCTGATTTAAAACCATACAGTCACTTACACAAGAAGTTATTAAATATGTGGGTAACATACAAATTTGTCCAGTAGTTATTGAGATATTTATGAAATAGTCCTTCACACAGAAGCAAGTGTACTTTATGGTATTATCATGCTAAACATCATATTAAATTTTCCACTCAGGATACTTTCTACACTCAGGATACAACCAATTGACATTAACATTGGGGGAGGCCCATATCTACCTGTGGACACCAGATCTGATGATGATGATGGACCATCATCCACTGATGATTGTATTGTACATATAATATTATCTTTTCAGGTGGTGATGGGTGGCAAGAACAAGTACCTTATCAACGGTATCAACGTGCAGAACAAGCGCGTGAGTGATCTGTTCTGATCCGTGCAGCTCAACGTGAACCACCCCTTACTTTCTGATCATGCAGGGCCGGATCACTAAAGTGCTCAACATGAAACCACCTGAGGTGAATATTAGATTCTTTCCTAAATATTTTTTCTTTTTTAATAAACACATTCTTTTCCTGTATCCTGGCTTTTCGTGAGCTATTTATCTGGATGTTTCTGGATTCAAGTGGGCTTTCAAGTGTGTGCATCCAGTGATCCATCCACACATTAGATTTGACGCTATTCCCTGTTGAGGCTAAGCGGAGTCTTTCTCTTGAGCCGCCATATGCAGTCGTCAGTGGCAACAAGGCTCGAAGCTAGCCTATTGTATGTATTTAAAAAAAAAAAATCATTTACAACTTAAGACAAAATAGAAGCATTTTGTTTGTGGACTATTTTCCATTCTACTTTGAAATTGCCAGCATTTCTACTCCTTATATGTCATGCATGATATTAATTTTTTACTTGCACCTACCTAATGTTGTCAACTTAATTTTTTTTCAGATTTTGTCCATGGTGGAAGAAGCAGCTGGTACAAGAATGTATGAAGCAAAGAAGCAAGCTGCTCAAAAAACTATAGAAAAGAAAGATGCCAAGCTTAGGGAGTTGAATGATGTTTGTATTTAAACTATTTAACTATTGGTTCCATTAAATGAACTAAAGAAATTATTTTCATTTTAAAGTACCTAATTGTTAAAAAGTGCAACTGAACTAGAGAAGATAAATATAAGAACAGTTATAGTAGTATAACAACAGTTGTACAAGGCTTGTATATGTTACAGACATAATACTTTAAATTGAAAGCAGTATTTTTCAGTTCACAATCTTTTGACTTTAAACACAATCTCACTAAAAAGATTATAATGTAACGGTACTTACAATTTTACAGTGACATATGCAAGCTAGCTCTGTATTAATTAAGTGTGTTATGTGTTTCTAGATAATCAAAGAAGACATAGCGCCTAAGCTGCAGAAGCTGCAAGACGAGCGCTCGCAGTTCCAGGAGTACCAGAAGGTGGTGAGGGAGCTGGAGAATCTCACCAGGCTCTATGTCGCTTGGAAGTGAGTTTTGAGTCATCATCATCAGCTAGCAGGAGCTCGGTCTTGTTCGCTTAACAATGATCGCAACATTGTGCAACCATCGCTGTGGTCAATCCAATGATGGGTAACCAAAATTTGACACAGATTTCCTCCGTGCTTCGGAAGGCACGTTAAGCTGTTGGTCCCGGGTGCTATCTTCACCAACTCAGATAGCAGTCGTTACATCATATCAGAGATGAAGATAACTCTGACTCCTAAACTGGGAATGGGTATAGCTTACCCTAAGTGTTGCGGAGCTCTGTGTAAAAGATTAGCCCTCGCCAAATCTCTCAGTTTGGGAAGCCGACCCTGAGACAATCGGGAAAAAGGCTAGGATGATGATCATCTGCTAGCAGTCAGTGGACCATCCGGCAGTGAGGAGAGGCAGTAAATTGTGCCTCTTAGGGCAAACATCTGGAGGCTTTACTCATAATCACCACACTGAGTAGGAGGATAGGCCTGTTTCTGTAAAAAATGTAATTAGTCCGTCTTTTAGATTGTTTAAAAATAAAAGACACGTATTTTTTCATTTGTAAATTAGACCAAAAATGACTAAGATATAGCCCGTTAAAATTACGCGTGACGTTACAGAGTGGGAGTTTTTTCACCACTAAGTAACGTCAAAGACCTGTGCGGACAAGCGAGGGACTCTTTAGAAGAAGGAAGAATGTCGAGTTGGAAGAGGAGGTGAACGAGCCGAACATCGTTGCCGAAACTAAATGTCATAGACTTCGCTGGCTCGGGCATTTAGAAAGAATGGGGGAGGATCGCGCAGTGAAGCGAGCGTACGTGGGGCGGCCAAGTGGTACACGGCCGGTTGGCCGTCCCAGGTATCGCTGGGCGGATGAGGTCAAAAAGGACTTGCGGGAGCTCCGTGCGGATAGCTGGCAGGAGGTTGCGCAGGACAGACCCAGATGGAGGCGCTTATTATTGGAGGCCAAGACTCAGCTTGGGTCATTGCGCCGATCTAGTTAGTTAAGTAACGTCAAAGACCTCCTAAATTTTGATGCCTTGTATCTTTGTTATTTTTTGTTTAAATGGAAAAAGGAAAAATATGTGTCTGATATATTTTTATAATCTAAAATACGGACTAAATATAATGTAATTATTTTGACCCTGGAAACATCCCCATTGCCGCCTATCACAGAGTTTTGTTCTACAATCTTTGACTGCCTCATTGGTCCAGTGGTCGCCCATGCAGCCTAAGCACCAAAAGGTCCTTCAAGTGGTTCGGGTCTGAGGTGCCCTGACTGCATTATCATGCTCATAGAGAAACCTTAGTTCGAGATCTGAAAATGTAAGTGTAACTTATACAGTACTGCTGGATGCATGGGCCTCCTCCAATATAATTTACTAGCTGTGCTCGCGACTTCGTCCGCGTGGAATAGTTATTTTTTCCCCTTTTTTTTTACATTTTCCATTATTTCTTCGCTCCTAATAGTTGCAACGTGATGTTATATAGCCTAAAGCCTTCCTCGATAAATGGTCTATTCAACAAAAAAAGAATTTTTTTTTGTTGAATAGACCATTCGGACACAAAATTCGGACCAGTAGTTCCTGAGATTAGCGCGTTCAAACAAACAAACTCTTCAGCTTTATAATATTAAGTATTAGTATAGATCATATGGGGGAATTCCCCTTTAGTCACCATGTTTGACAAGCCGGTTGGTGGTTTTATTTGGACTCAGGTAAACGCTTCTGCCCATTTCTTGATATCCCTTAGTCGTTTTTTACGACACTCTCGGGATGTGATGGGTAACTTTTACTTGACTGTATCCAAGGGGTTTCTACTGGAGGAGAGTTGTAAAGGACAGAAAGCAGTGGAAATTGTTAGAGGAGGCCTTTGCCAAGAGGCACACTGAGCTCCGAGACATATTATGATAAAACATAAAAGAAGCCACAGGTAAACGGATTCTAAGAATACAAAGGCTATAATAATAATAAATAATAATAAAAAGGGGTTTCTAACAATATTTAATTTGTTTAATTTTCACAGGTACGTAAGTGCAGAGAAGAGCGCAAAAGAAGCCGAAGCGAAGGTGACGGAGGTGCAGGACGACATCAAGAGTAAGAAGGAGAACATTAAGAACAATGAGAAGGAGTCCAAGGAGCTGGACAAGCAAGTGGCAGAGCTCAACAAGAAGTTGGATCAGGTATGTCCGTCACATTCCACTCATAGGGGCGTAACAGTGTGGTGGGTGCAGCCACACCGTTGCACGAGGTCCGCCCGGGGAGCACTCTATTGCTCCCCGGATCCGGGGGCAGGGGTATTTGCCCTCCCCGGACCAGGAGTGCCGGCCGCTTATCATCTGCGGCTGGCCAGGGCAGGCAGGGACGTGGCCGTATGCTTCGGCGCTACCCATGTCCCTGCAACTTGCTGCCCACTGGCGACACAGGGGGGTTTAGTGGGTATGCCCTCCCTTTTTGGGAGGTGTGAGTCCCACACACCATGCCGCCTCCCCCCGGAGACGGCATGAAGATGCCCAATGCATTCCCCTCTAAAAAAAAAAAGTATGTTCGTCACATAGCGAAGAGAACGGCGACCTGGTGCCAAGAGTCTGGTGCAGTCCTAAGTCGACGTCAACATTGGGACTCATCAACATTGACTATTATTTAAATAGGAGCGATGGAGGCTTTGGCGGGTGGGAGCAAATGTTTTTAATCAGGATCCTAGGGTTTCAGAAAATGCGGGCGTTTTGAGATCGCCACGTCGAAGCGTCGTACTGATCCCAGTGAGTGTAGAGTCGGTGCGGAGCTAGGTCGTCACGGGCTATGTCTGCCGGGAGCTATGGAGTCTGATACATGGCTCGGAAAACACAGTAGATTGTGCCGTCTGCACGTATGCTCTCTAAGCTCCTGTGTGGAGCCGTGGCAGGATGCACCACGGGCAGGCGAGGTTGGCTCGGAGCGAAAAGGTGGCTACTCCTTTACATCCCATATTTCTTTTATAGAAGCTTGATGTAATGGCTTCCCTACGCCTGATGAAAAGCGAAAGAGAAGCCCAAGTCGCCGCGACAGCGGGCAAGTAACTGGCTAGGTACCTGTCAGGTGCCACCGCCATGTCGGGCCTACTCCAACTCCCCACGAGCTCTGGCAATCCTCCTCACCGGCAGAAACACGATCCGGAGGTCATTTGGCTACAGTATTCTATAGCGTGTCCCATTTATTGATTGGCTCAATTGGTAGTGACCCCTGCCTTCTGAACCAAGGGTCGTGGGTTCGATTCCCACCCGGGACAAACATTCGTGTGATGAAAACTCGTGTTTGTCCCGTGTCTGGGTGTTTATATTTGTATTTAAGTATTTATTTGTGGTACCTTCGTCGTTCTGATACCCATAACACGAGTGCTTAAGCTACTTACTTTGGGATCGGAGCAATGTATGTGGTGTTTTCTGATATTTGATTTGATTTAGTCAGTGTGTTATTGTGATGTCCATTGTAATAAAATCCCCCCTTAGGAGACCGGCAGCGTGCTGAAGTCGCTGGAGGCGGAGCCGCACGACGCGCGCGCCTGCTGCGGCGAGCGCTGGCCGACGACGAGGCTAAGAAGACCCAGCTGGACCAGGTCAGTCGGACCATAAGCTTCTTATTGAAGGAACTCTAACGGACGAGGCTCTGGCAACCGACCGGGGGCGGTATAACTTGAATCTCCTCTTCAATTGAATGGCTAGCGCGTTCATTGAATGACGACATTTGCCAATATATATTTATACCTATTTATGTCATAATTATGAGAGCAGGTACAATCGCCCGTGGGCTTCACTCAGCAGGACTCACTGAAAACCAGCGCCGTGACTTCTACGGGGGCCACGGCCTAATGCTGAGTGAGGCCCTTTTATTTCGCAACGGCCGTGTCCGGTATAATTGTTATGTGTATTATGTTTGTATGTGACGGCAGCGAAGTTAGACAGCGCCGTAAGCGCGTCAACGGCACGTGCACTGTGACGTCACCGCGCCCCACTATGCACGCCCCACTCGGCGTACGCTCGCCTATAAAAGGCGCTGCAGCTCTCAGTCGGCACGCATTTCCAATGAATGCGTCTGGGTGAACGGACCAGTAGTCTACTACTGGAACCGAACCTACCTAATTGAGATATTGTCTTAATTAGTGTCCATGATACAGGCTTATGTACAAGCTTATGGGCTGGCTTATATACTGGGTTATTATGTACAGGCTTATGTACTAGGCTATTATATACTGGCTTATATACTAGCTTATTATATACTGGCTTGTGTAGTAGCTTATTATGTGCGGGCTTATATACTAGCGTACTATTACTATATACTGGGTTACTATTACTATATACTGGCTTATTCTATGCTAGGCTTATATACTAGCTTACTACTACTATATACAGGCCTATGTACTAGCTTACTATTGCTATATACAGGCATATCAATTATAAAGTAGCTTATTTAATTGGTGACTCTTCTAATCTATATACTTTATACCATTTCTCATATAAACTGTGCTATATAGGCACAGTGTTCTATATAGTGGCATCTTGACAACTCATTAAGTTATTTCTTATATAATATAAATCGGTTATATAAAAGTACCTACAGCTTTACTTCTGATGTCTAAAATGAACCTTAAATTCCGACATCAGAAGTGGGACTTGCCCCACCCACTTCAGATCAAGTTTCTTTTAATATTTTAAAGATAATAAATGTGATGGACTGTAGTAGTAGTATGAAATATCCTTTTGTTCTTGATTCTGGCTTCACATTTAGTTATTGGCAAAAAGTCTATCCTATATAGTATGATCCTATCATTATGGTAGGCATAGGTGACAACTCTGTCAAAAGTACTTAGCTTAGCCCAATGGTTGACTGGTAGAGAATGCCTATGCGGCATTAAGTCCGCTTTTTGTACACTGTTGTAATTGTGCAATAAAGATTAAATAAATAAATAAACTATAGTTAATACGTGACTTGCAAAGGTATTACTGGTGAGTCTACTTATGGGGATGGACTATTTTATTTTTAATATTATCCAAAATTTTCCAAAATAAATTACTATTCATGTACAGCCGGATGGTCACCTAAGAGACACTGCCTTGTTGGGACGATATATCTTGATATTATTATTACCATATGATATTATTGTAGAAATATGTAAAGGACATTTTAGTTTTTGGACAGTTAAAAAGGAGACCATATAGATATTCCCTGATTAATCTAAAATCATAGATGAGAATATTTGTCAATTATTAGAAGCTTGAATATTTAGAGAAAGTTCTTTACCGTTTGTTAGCCCTTAATTATACACGATCTTGAATTCCTGGGCTTTCACCTATATAACAACTGGGGACTCGCCCTCGCTTCGCTTCGGGTGTTTCGGTTAAGCATTTTTGGGCTAAATATAGCCTATGTTGCTCGGTGATGATGTGGCTTTATAGTGGAGAGGGAATTGTTGGGATCGGTCCGCTACTTTTTGAGTTTGTTCATTACATGGATGTATAAATATTTCCTCTTTATAATATTTGTGTAGATATAGATGTTCGGAAAACAGGGGAACCTACTAAA
Source organism: Conogethes punctiferalis (assembly GCA_031163375.1). NCBI lineage: Eukaryota > Metazoa > Arthropoda > Insecta > Lepidoptera > Crambidae > Conogethes > Conogethes punctiferalis. The sequence continues at coordinate 8,329,942 of CM062105.1, read as the reverse complement.
TCTAGCTAGAGTTTCGCCTGGTTCATCTATAGTAGATAGACATAGTTAATGTTGAGGCGCCCGTTTATCTGCATATCAAATTGCTAATTTTCTGGCAACCTATGACACCTTATGAATTAATAGAGGCAAGTTAAAGGTATAGCCATTTCCACAAGGAGATTTCGTATTTATTATAGAGATATCAAAGTTAGTTAAAAAAATATTCAATTCATTTAAAATCATTAGTGCTAGTGTCCGACCGAAGGTTCGGTTTTAGGCAAAAATCGGGTTTCGGCGAAATTTCGGTTTCGGTCTGACTAAATAAGTGTTTTAGATAAAAATTAAAATTATAGTAAATAAATAAATAAATATCAGACAACATCACATACATTGCTCCGATCCCAAAGTAAGTAGCTTAAGCACTTGTGTTATGGGTATCAGAACAACGAAGGTACCACAAATATATACTTAAATACAAATATAAACACCCAGACACGGAACAAACACAAGTGTTCATCACACGAATGTTTGTCCCGGGTGGGAATCGAACCCACGACTCTTGGTTCAGAAGGCAGGGGTCACTACCAATTGAGCCACCGAGCCTGTCGCGTCAGTGACGATGGTAGTGACTAATGCTGAGAATAAGATTAAAACTATTGTATCGTATACAATAACTTAGCCATAACATTAAACCATCGTAGGTGTCATCGACGTTCGAAAACCTCCGCTCAGCCAGCGAGACGAGCGAAGCCGCCCTGGCCGAGGCGCAGCAGAAGTTCCTAGCCGTCAGCACGGGCCTGGAGGGCGCCTCCGAGTCGCTGCAAGACCAACTCATGGGTAAGTGAGGGAACGGATTCGATAACTATTATTATATTTCGTTGTATCATTCTTCGATATAATATTTACAACGTAGTCCTTTTATCCTACAAGGCATAATCGCACGCTTTTTAGAGAGAATCGATTCTAAATCGATTGAGCTCTCAATTTTTTTTTTTTTTTTGTACTACCCAATGCTACTACTACTGCCGAGCCGTCATTCTTTTTTCGTGCGAGGCAGAGTACGCGCGCTCCGAACGTTTCATAGATTTAAAAATCGTAACCGTTCGTAAAGCGGCATTTAAATAATGCCGAAAAGAAAGTATACGGATATGTGTTTAATCAGTGCTAAAAGCTTTACATAAATCTTTTTACATACGAGTATGTAGCACGTAGAGGTTGTCCGTGGGTCAACACAACGTTGCTTTATGATGCCAGGAGGTTATCCGTGTGTTAACACGATGGTAAAATAAACTTTATATGCATAGTCGCTACTAATGCATTGCTCGGAGGTGGGCCGTGTGCCTTCACGTGAGTAAATTTTTATGTGCGTTTTATCAGTGCTAAAGCTTAATAATCATAATCATAATCAAAAATTTATTTGCATAATTTTAGGTGTAACAATGTGGTGTATTAAAATAGTACGAGTCTCACTAAAATTTGCCCATGCGATCAAGCGTGCAAATATTAAGTACCTACTATATAACTTTAAATAAATCTTTTTACATACGAGTATGTAGTACGTAGAGGTTGTCCGTGGGTCAACACAACGTTGCTTTATGATGCCAGGAGGTTATCCGTGTGTTAACACGATGGTAAAATAAACTTTATATGCATAGTCGCTACTAATGCATTGCTCGGAGGTGGGCCGTGTGCCTTCACGTGAGTAAATTTTTATGTGCGTTTTATCAGTGCTAAAGCTTAATAATCATAATCATAATCAAAAATTTATTTGCATAATTTTAGGTGTAACAATGTGGTGTATTAAAATAGTACGAGTCTCACTAAAATTTGCCCATGCGATCAAGCGTGCAAATATTAAGTACCTACTATATAACTTTAAATAAATCTTTTTACATACGAGTATGTAGTACGTAGAGGTTGTCCGTGGGTCAACACAACGTAGCTTTTTGATGCCAGGAGGTTAACCGTGGGTTAACATGATGGTAAAATAAACTTTATATGCATAGTCGCTACTAATGCATTGCTCGGAGGTGGGCCGTGTGCCTTCACGTGAGTAAATTTTTATGTGCGTTTTATCAGTGCTAAAGCCTTAAATAAATCTTTTTACATACGAGTATGTAGCACGTAGAGGTTGTCCGTGGGTCAACACAACGTTGCTTTTTGATGCCAGGAGATTAACCGTGGGTCAACACGATGGTAAAATAAACTTTATATGCATAGTCGCTACTAATGCATTGCTCGGAGGTTGGCCGTGTGCCTTCACGTGAGCAAATTTTTATGTGCGTTTTATCAGTGCTAAAGCTTAATAATCATAATCATAATCAAAAATTTATTTGCATAATTTTAGGTGTAACAATGTGGTGTATTAAAATAGTACGAGTCTCACTAAAATTTGCCCATGCGATCAAGCGTGCAAATATTAAGTACCTACTATATAACTTTAAATAAATCTTTTTACATACGAGTATGTAGTACGTAGAGGTTGTCCGTGGGTCAACACAACGTAGCTTTTTGATGCCAGGAGGTTAACCGTGGGTTAACATGATGGTAAAATAAACTTTATATGCATAGTCGCTACTAATGCATTGCTCGGAGGTGGGCCGTGTGCCTTCACGTGAGTAAATTTTTATGTGCGTTTTATCAGTGCTAAAGCCTTAAATAAATCTTTTTACATACGAGTATGTAGCACGTAGAGGTTGTCCGTGGGTCAACACAACGTTGCTTTTTGATGCCAGGAGATTAACCGTGGGTCAACACGATGGTAAAATAAACTTTATATGCATAGTCGCTACTAATGCATTGCTCGGAGGTTGGCCGTGTGCCTTCACGTGAGCAAATTTTTATGTGCGTTTTATCAGTGCTAAAGCTTAATAATCATAATCATAATCAAAAATTTATTTGCATAATTTTAGGTGTAACAATGTGGTGTATTAAAATAGTACGAGTCTCACTAAAATTTGCCCATGCGATCAAGCGTGCAAATATTAAGTACCTACTATATAACTTTAAATAAATCTTTTTACATACGAGTATGTAGTACGTAGAGGTTGTCCGTGGGTCAACACAACGTAGCTTTTTGATGCCAGGAGGTTAACCGTGGGTTAACATGATGGTAAAATAAACTTTATATGCATAGTCGCTACTAATGCATTGCTCGGAGGTTGGCCGTGTGCCTTCACGTGAGCAAATTTTTATGTGCGTTTTCGCACTATTCCTAATTAGCTCATTATTTTTTCAAGATAATGAGCGATGCCAACTTATTGAGGAAGATCCCGAGAAGGATACTCAGTCCCAGCCTGTTTTGGACGAATGCGCGCCAAGCGCCAAGAAGCAGCGGCAGCGCCAGAGCTGGACGCCGATGTACTCGCCGCGTTGGGTGAGGTTATCGTAGAAACTCCTAAGGTGGGCCCAAAAATTCACGATAGCTTAGCACAGATATGGCTTCCCATTCCTCGTAAGGGTATGGAAAAAGACGCTAAGAACAAGCTTTTAAAGCAGAACTCGGTGCCCGAGAACTACGCGCTCCTTCAAGCTCCAAAGTTAAACCCTGAAATTTTGGCTGCCGTTTCCGACCCCACTCGAGTCGAGAGCGTTCAGCAGCCACTAGGTGCTGGCATCACAGCACTTAATAGGGGCCTAGATCTGCACTTGGACGCTGACTCTGATAGGCTTCAGGCCGTAAAGCATTTGAGCGATAGTTGTCGGCTCTTATGCGATTTACATTTCGTTGAAACAGAGGCTAGAAAGAAGTTTATTACAACTAGTCTTGATAAAGCTTTCTGATAAAATAAAAGCTTCCAGGGCTATTGAAAAGCAGAGCTTACAGATTAGTAAGAAATATTCGAATATTAAGTCAACAATATCGTCAATCCCACACTCTCAACCCTCCACCAGTCGTCAAAGACCACAGGGAAACTGCATGGGCCCTCCCCGTTACCCACCACCCATGAACGAGGGGGGGGGGTGTCACCAGTCAACCTCAGGACCACCTCGGCACCAGTCAGCCGCAGGACCACCTCAGCACCGCAGTCGCGGACGGCAGCCCCTCACAAGCAACGTGTCACCAATCAACACCCATAGAGGTACACGCTGGAAGAATCCAGCATTTTATGACTGTTGGTGTAAAATTACTAACAATCTTACAATCCTTAGATGGATTTCAGAGGGAGTTTATATCCCTTTTTCACATAAACCTAGACAATCATTTATTCCATGTAATAATCTTTCTCCCGAGGAGGAGGTGGCTATGTCTTCGGCAATACAGCAACTACTTAACTTTGGGGCTGTATCTGAATGTGAGCATTTAGAAGACGAGTATATTTCGAATATATTCCTGGCGCCGAAACATAATAGGGTAAAAGGTTTATTCTAAATTTGAAACACCTTAACAAGTTCATCTCTAAAAAACATTTTAAGATGGAGGACCATAGGACTGCCGCTAAGCTCATATCGAAAGGAGGTTTTTTTAGCCACTATTGACATACAGGAGGCCTATTTCCTAGTTCCCATTACCCAACTACATCGCAAGTACTTGCGATTTGAGTTTAATCAACTGTATGAGTTTAGCGCCATGCCATACGGTCTATCTGTCGCACCTAGAATTTTTTCTAAGATAATGAAAGAAATTATGAACTATTTACGCAGCCAAGGACATAAGTCCGTAATATGTCTTAATGATATTTCATGCATAGGTTGCGTTTGCGTTTTCTGAATGTTACCATAACATAGAAGTAACACTTAAGTTACTTAATTGCCGGGGGTTCATTATTAACTTTGAGAAAAGTGTGCTGTTACCACAACAATCGTGTAAATTTCTAGGCTTTATAGGTATATAATACTGTCTATATGACCTTAAGCTTGCCATTAGATAAACGAAGCAAGATTTTTAATTCTGATAGAAAAGTTCCTTTTCTTGTCCAATTTCACTATAAGAGAGTTTTCTCAACTAATAGGTGTTATATACCAAAAAATTAGAACGCCTTAAATTCTTAGCCGTTCAGACATATCATAATTATGGGGTAAAAATAAAATCCGATATTTCTATCTTACCGGATCTCCGTTGCTGGAGGAATGCAATATAATATTCAAATAATTGTATGCAACCAAACAATGATTTTGCATTAGAAATATATACTAACGGGTCGAGAACTGGCTGGGGAGCGGTTTGCAACGGCGATCGTGTCAACGGGGGTTGGAAAGACGAGAACTTTTACGTCACATTAATACTTATAGTTAGTGGCGGTTTTCATGGGGTTGAAATGTTTTGCAAAACATTTAACTAGCTGCACAATATTGCTTCGATTTGATAATACAACTGCTATAAATTACATAAATCGGTTTGGAGGAATTCAACATCCTCACCTTAATGACCTGATGAGAGAAATTTAGCAATGGTGCGAAAGCCGAGATATCCTTCTTTTCGCATCATATTATTATATTAATACTCGCGATAATGTCGAAGCAGACATTGAATTCAGAAGAACTAACATTGATGGGAACTATTGGATTGGGTTTTCCAAAAGATACCTATTAAAAAATTTGGGTCAACCCGACATAGATTTGTTTGCTTCTCGCACTAAAGCCAAATGTCTCCGGTAGATATATTTCGTGGAAGGGACCTTTTACGTTCTCGTTACAGGTTGCAACACCCACTGAACCGCCAGCTTATCCTGGGGGTCGCAACGCTCTCAGGGCAGCCTTCCGAGACAAAATACTCCGCCTGTAGCTTTAGAACTTACATTGGCATCCGTTTCTAAGAGCACCTTGAAACAATACGAAGTAACATATAAATTATGGTGGAAGTTTTGTATTCAAAAAAAAAAAAAAATCAAAAATGTTTTTATTATTAACTACAAATTGGTATAGATACAGTGCGTGGATCTCCTATTTTAAGTTTGTACAAACCTGTGCTATAGGAGACCCCTCTCATATAGAGCCAACATTATTATTTGTAGTTATCAATATTGTATATGTATTGACAATAACTTAAACTTTTTTGACACTCCTAGTACTTTTGTGATGTCATTCTTAGTTGAAATATTCCATAATGGGGCATCTTACGGTTCCATTAATAGCCATAGGTCGGTACTCTCATTGCTTCTAGGAAATAATTTCGGATCAGAGGATCGAATTAAGCGTTTGCTAAGGGATTTAGAATCGATTCTCTCTAAAAAGCGTGCGATTATGCCTTGTAGGATAAAAGGACTACGTTGTAAATATTATATCTTCGAATGATACAACTCATATAATATCGATCGAACTTCACTTCAAGAAGTTCGTTTGATCATCAATTACTGCTTAGTCACTGTGCCAATGTTTAGATTAAAAAGACATACCATAATGAACAAATTCAATTCCCTTTCCGAACTGTATGAATAGCAGTTATTGTGGTATTTATGTTTGTGATAGGATTATGTGATTATGTCAGGGGCTGGCTCATTTTTAGCCGATGTTACCCTCACTTCAATGTTAGTGGCACGCGATGTCTTCGACCCCGCGGAGCCAGCCGCCCTTAATTGTTTGTAATTTTGTGCCAGTCGCGCAGCGATTCCCTATGAGGAAACCGCGTGCGTGTTCGCTCTTACAAAATTTTTACGACCCGTTCAAAACTATGTTTTTATACCCGTTAAAAAAATTAAAAAATTGTAAAAAAAATTGAGCTACTATAATAAAAATATTTGTGCAGCGGCAAAGGCGGCTGCGTCGGAAGCGTCCACGCGCATCACGCAGAGCACGATGGAGCGAGAGCACGCGCTCGAGCGACTCAAGGCGCTGGAGCGGGAGTTCGGCGCCAGCAGCGCGCAGTACCAGCGCGACCAGGACGCGATACACTCGCACCAGGCGCAGGTCGACAAGCTGCAGGTCAGTCACACGCGCTCGAGCGACTCAAGGCGCTGGAGCGGGAGTTCGGCGCCAGCAGCGCGCAGTACCAGCGCGACCAGGACGCGATACACTCGCACCAGGCGCAGGTCGACAAGCTGCAGGTCAGTCACACGCGCTCGAGCGACTCAAGGCGCTGGAGCGGGAGTTCGGCGCCAGCAGCGCGCAGTACCAGCGCGACCAGGACGCGATACACTCGCACCAGGCGCAGGTCGACAAGCTGCAGGTCAGTCACACGCGCTCGAGCGACTCAAGGCGCTGGAGCGGGAGTTCGGCGCCAGCAGCGCGCAGTACCAGCGCGACCAGGACGCGATACACTCGCACCAGGCGCAGGTCGACAAGCTGCAGGTCAGTCACACGCGCTCGAGCGACTCAAGGCGCTGGAGCGGGAGTTCGGCGCCAGCAGCGCGCAGTACCAGCGCGACCAGGACGCGATACACTCGCACCAGGCGCAGGTCGACAAGCTGCAGGTCAGTCACACGCGCTCGAGCGACTCAAGGCGCTGGAGCGGGAGTTCGGCGCCAGCAGCGCGCAGTACCAGCGCGACCAGGACGCGATACACTCGCACCAGGCGCAGGTCGACAAGCTGCAGGTCAGTCACACGCGCTCGAGCGACTCAAGGCGCTGGAGCGGGAGTTCGGCGCCAGCAGCGCGCAGTACCAGCGCGACCAGGACGCGATACACTCGCACCAGGCGCAGGTCGACAAGCTGCAGGTCAGTCACACGCGCTCGAGCGACTCAAGGCGCTGGAGCGGGAGTTCGGCGCCAGCAGCGCGCAGTACCAGCGCGACCAGGACGCGATACACTCGCACCAGGCGCAGGTCGACAAGCTGCAGGTCAGTCACACGCGCTCGAGCGACTCAAGGCGCTGGAGCGGGAGTTCGGCGCCAGCAGCGCGCAGTACCAGCGCGACCAGGACGCGATACACTCGCACCAGGCGCAGGTCGACAAGCTGCAGGTCAGTCACACGCGCTCGAGCGACTCAAGGCGCTGGAGCGGGAGTTCGGCGCCAGCAGCGCGCAGTACCAGCGCGACCAGGACGCGATACACTCGCACCAGGCGCAGGTCGACAAGCTGCAGGTCAGTCACACGCGCTCGAGCGACTCAAGGCGCTGGAGCGGGAGTTCGGCGCCAGCAGCGCGCAGTACCAGCGCGACCAGGACGCGATACACTCGCACCAGGCGCAGGTCGACAAGCTGCAGGTCAGTCACACGCGCTCGAGCGACTCAAGGCGCTGGAGCGGGAGTTCGGCGCCAGCAGCGCGCAGTACCAGCGCGACCAGGACGCGATACACTCGCACCAGGCGCAGGTCGACAAGCTGCAGGTCAGTCACACGCGCTCGAGCGACTCAAGGCGCTGGAGCGGGAGTTCGGCGCCAGCAGCGCGCAGTACCAGCGCGACCAGGACGCGATACACTCGCACCAGGCGCAGGTCGACAAGCTGCAGGTCAGTCACACGCGCTCGAGCGACTCAAGGCGCTGGAGCGGGAGTTCGGCGCCAGCAGCGCGCAGTACCAGCGCGACCAGGACGCGATACACTCGCACCAGGCGCAGGTCGACAAGCTGCAGGTCAGTCACACGCGCTCGAGCGACTCAAGGCGCTGGAGCGGGAGTTCGGCGCCAGCAGCGCGCAGTACCAGCGCGACCAGGACGCGATACACTCGCACCAGGCGCAGGTCGACAAGCTGCAGGTCAGTCACACGCGCTCGAGCGACTCAAGGCGCTGGAGCGGGAGTTCGGCGCCAGCAGCGCGCAGTACCAGCGCGACCAGGACGCGATACACTCGCACCAGGCGCAGGTCGACAAGCTGCAGGTCAGTCACACGCGCTCGAGCGACTCAAGGCGCTGGAGCGGGAGTTCGGCGCCAGCAGCGCGCAGTACCAGCGCGACCAGGACGCGATACACTCGCACCAGGCGCAGGTCGACAAGCTGCAGGTCAGTCACACGCGCTCGAGCGACTCAAGGCGCTGGAGCGGGAGTTCGGCGCCAGCAGCGCGCAGTACCAGCGCGACCAGGACGCGATACACTCGCACCAGGCGCAGGTCGACAAGCTGCAGGTCAGTCACACGCGCTCGAGCGACTCAAGGCGCTGGAGCGGGAGTTCGGCGCCAGCAGCGCGCAGTACCAGCGCGACCAGGACGCGATACACTCGCACCAGGCGCAGGTCGACAAGCTGCAGGTCAGTCACACGCGCTCGAGCGACTCAAGGCGCTGGAGCGGGAGTTCGGCGCCAGCAGCGCGCAGTACCAGCGCGACCAGGACGCGATACACTCGCACCAGGCGCAGGTCGACAAGCTGCAGGTCAGTCACACGCGCTCGAGCGACTCAAGGCGCTGGAGCGGGAGTTCGGCGCCAGCAGCGCGCAGTACCAGCGCGACCAGGACGCGATACACTCGCACCAGGCGCAGGTCGACAAGCTGCAGGTCAGTCACACGCGCTCGAGCGACTCAAGGCGCTGGAGCGGGAGTTCGGCGCCAGCAGCGCGCAGTACCAGCGCGACCAGGACGCGATACACTCGCACCAGGCGCAGGTCGACAAGCTGCAGGTCAGTCACACGCGCTCGAGCGACTCAAGGCGCTGGAGCGGGAGTTCGGCGCCAGCAGCGCGCAGTACCAGCGCGACCAGGACGCGATACACTCGCACCAGGCGCAGGTCGACAAGCTGCAGGTCAGTCACACGCGCTCGAGCGACTCAAGGCGCTGGAGCGGGAGTTCGGCGCCAGCAGCGCGCAGTACCAGCGCGACCAGGACGCGATACACTCGCACCAGGCGCAGGTCGACAAGCTGCAGGTCAGTCACACGCGCTCGAGCGACTCAAGGCGCTGGAGCGGGAGTTCGGCGCCAGCAGCGCGCAGTACCAGCGCGACCAGGACGCGATACACTCGCACCAGGCGCAGGTCGACAAGCTGCAGGTCAGTCACACGCGCTCGAGCGACTCAAGGCGCTGGAGCGGGAGTTCGGCGCCAGCAGCGCGCAGTACCAGCGCGACCAGGACGCGATACACTCGCACCAGGCGCAGGTCGACAAGCTGCAGGTCAGTCACACGCGCTCGAGCGACTCAAGGCGCTGGAGCGGGAGTTCGGCGCCAGCAGCGCGCAGTACCAGCGCGACCAGGACGCGATACACTCGCACCAGGCGCAGGTCGACAAGCTGCAGGTCAGTCACACGCGCTCGAGCGACTCAAGGCGCTGGAGCGGGAGTTCGGCGCCAGCAGCGCGCAGTACCAGCGCGACCAGGACGCGATACACTCGCACCAGGCGCAGGTCGACAAGCTGCAGGTCAGTCACACGCGCTCGAGCGACTCAAGGCGCTGGAGCGGGAGTTCGGCGCCAGCAGCGCGCAGTACCAGCGCGACCAGGACGCGATACACTCGCACCAGGCGCAGGTCGACAAGCTGCAGGTCAGTCACACGCGCTCGAGCGACTCAAGGCGCTGGAGCGGGAGTTCGGCGCCAGCAGCGCGCAGTACCAGCGCGACCAGGACGCGATACACTCGCACCAGGCGCAGGTCGACAAGCTGCAGGTCAGTCACACGCGCTCGAGCGACTCAAGGCGCTGGAGCGGGAGTTCGGCGCCAGCAGCGCGCAGTACCAGCGCGACCAGGACGCGATACACTCGCACCAGGCGCAGGTCGACAAGCTGCAGGTCAGTCACACGCGCTCGAGCGACTCAAGGCGCTGGAGCGGGAGTTCGGCGCCAGCAGCGCGCAGTACCAGCGCGACCAGGACGCGATACACTCGCACCAGGCGCAGGTCGACAAGCTGCAGGTCAGTCACACGCGCTCGAGCGACTCAAGGCGCTGGAGCGGGAGTTCGGCGCCAGCAGCGCGCAGTACCAGCGCGACCAGGACGCGATACACTCGCACCAGGCGCAGGTCGACAAGCTGCAGGTCAGTCACACGCGCTCGAGCGACTCAAGGCGCTGGAGCGGGAGTTCGGCGCCAGCAGCGCGCAGTACCAGCGCGACCAGGACGCGATACACTCGCACCAGGCGCAGGTCGACAAGCTGCAGGTCAGTCACACGCGCTCGAGCGACTCAAGGCGCTGGAGCGGGAGTTCGGCGCCAGCAGCGCGCAGTACCAGCGCGACCAGGACGCGATACACTCGCACCAGGCGCAGGTCGACAAGCTGCAGGTCAGTCACACGCGCTCGAGCGACTCAAGGCGCTGGAGCGGGAGTTCGGCGCCAGCAGCGCGCAGTACCAGCGCGACCAGGACGCGATACACTCGCACCAGGCGCAGGTCGACAAGCTGCAGGTCAGTCACACGCGCTCGAGCGACTCAAGGCGCTGGAGCGGGAGTTCGGCGCCAGCAGCGCGCAGTACCAGCGCGACCAGGACGCGATACACTCGCACCAGGCGCAGGTCGACAAGCTGCAGGTCAGTCACACGCGCTCGAGAAACTCTACTTTCAGGCGATAAGGCGAACATTGAACAACCAGAGGACGTAGGAAAAGGCAGCGTCTCGCGGCAAGTGGTCTACGCGACCAGACGACAACTGGGTTGTGTGTGTTTGAGGGCATAACCCTTTGGTGTGTCGTCGGCCGTCCAGAGTGCCCGGTCGATGGGTGACAGCGGAGCGCTCCGCATGTCCCATGGGACTAACCAGAGGGCAATGCGTGGGAGTGTCCGCGGTCGTGGTAGTTAGCGGAAGCCCACCTTTTTACAAACACCATCATCATCATTAACCTGTAAACGTCCCTGCTAGACATAAGCCCCCCCAATGACTTTGTGTTTGTGTGTCAGGCGGAGCTGTCGCGGCTAGACTACAGCGAGGAGCGCGCGTCGCAGCTGAAGGCGGCGCAGCGGTCGCTGGGACCGAGGGCGCGCTCGGCTCGGGACAGCGTGGACGCCTTGTCTGCGCGGCTGCAGCGCTGCGACTTCAAGTACTCGCCGCCGCAGCCCAACTTCGACCCGCGGAGGGTGGCCGGTCAGTGTCTAGCGAGCGTACCGTGTGTGCGTGTGTCAGGCGCAGCGGTCGCTGGGACCGAGGCTTTTTTTATTCAAATATGTAATTCCAAAACGATTTGGCAAAAAAAAATCTTAAATAAATTGTTAAAATAAATAAGATTTAGCAAACAATAACTCAGTAACTCACGATCTAATATTGCTTTCAGGTACAATTTGTAGACTGATTGATGTATGTGATCCAGTCTACTGCACGGCGTTAGAGACTGCAGCGGGAGTCATTTTTATTATTACATTTTTGTCAAAAAAATAATGTGTCTGACTTTAACTTACCTCTTGAATTTTTCTATTTTCTTCTGTTGCATTAATGTTTTACTATTTTTTTTTTTTTTTTTATAAGAAGAGCTTTCAGGATGACCTCACTCCACCTGATGGTAAGCGGTCGTGAGGTCCAAAAGTTAGGTCGACAGGCACAATAGAGCCCATTGCACCTGTCGCCCTCACCCTGAAGGCCCACTGAGATGCCGTTTCACGCCCCGCCTAAAGAACCCAGGATTGTAAGAAGAAGGAAACACATGAGCTGGAAGGGCATTCCATGACTTAATGGCACGGGGCAGGAACGAGGAACTAAACCTCTTGGTGCCCGCCACCATCGTCTGGATGGTATGCGGATGACAACGCTGTCCAGCACGTGTTGTTCGGGAGTGGAAAGGAGAGGGCGGAACGAGTTGGAATAACTCTTCGGAGCATTCCCCATTGTAAAGACGATAGAGAACACTAAGACTGGCAATGTCTCTACGTAGCTGAAGAGGTTCCAGGTTTTTGGTCACCTCTTGATCCCCAACAATACGGATAGCACGTCGCTGCAACCTATCAAGAGCCTCCAACAGGTACTTGAAGACCATTCGTCAGATATTCGTCGATCTCCCCGGGGCCCGGGTTCGAACAGACGATAGCAGCGGCGGCCGCCAACCAGAAGCGCACCATTCCTGCCTCCGCAGGGCAGGTGTCCACGATCTGCATGCTAGGATGTAATAGATAGATAGATATTCTTTATTGCACAAAAACAAACATTTATAGACAAGGTATTACAATAAACTAGTCGTACAACTTAGGCGGTCTTATCGCTAGTAAGCGATCTCTTCCAGACAACCTTCAGGTAGAGGAAGTGTGGTATTCTAAAAGTTCATACTAAATAACCCAAGACATGCCACGCTGGGCCACACAGCGCCACCTAGCCCGAAACTAAGCCGAAGCTTGTACTATGGGTACTAGACAACTGATAAACTTACTTAGATATATTTTTTTTGTAAATAAATACATATTATTATACCTTCACAGAAAAACACCCAGACCAATACAAGCAGACATGTTCATGAACACAAATGTTTGTACTGTGCGGGGATCGCACCCACGACCTTTGGCTCAGAGGGCAGAGGTCACTACCAAATGAGCCATCGAGCCAGTCGTATAAGGGTGCTTACATAAAGATACAGGTTCCCGGTACAGACAAATCTGTGCGAGTCGGTACCGACCGGTGCAGGTATACCTAATACATAGATAGATAGATACACTTTATTGAACACCAAACATTTGACTTAATAACTAAATAACTAAAACTGGTAGTAAAAAAGTTTGACGTGCAAAAGTATTACTAGTGAATCTATTTGCAGAAATAAACTATTTTATTTTATTTTATTTAAATACAAAGATATATTGTCGTACAAGTTAGGCGGTCTTATCGCTTTAAGCGATCTCTTCCAGACAGCGGCGTAGCGTAGTGGGGGCGGCCCGCCCCGGGCGGCACATTTTAGGGGGCGGCAAAATTTCACAATTTATAATCTATCCATACTAATTTGAAATTGAAAATATTTTGAATAATAAAAATATTTGAACCATTTCATATTTTTATCGGAACTACAAATTCGGACCGATTGAAAAGAGCATGGAATTGTTCATTACTTATTCTGTAACGGATTCGGGGAATCCCTTTTCTTTGAATGTTTTTTGTAGCGACTGCTGCCAACACCGTCCACGACTTGCGGGGATTCCCCGTATTTTATTTTATGCTTTGTTTATGACTAACAAAACAACAGCGAGAATTACTGACGATTCAAAATAAAAGGGCGGCAAAATTGTCTTCCGCCCCGGGCGGCAAAATTGTCTTCCCCCCCGGGCGGCAAAATTGTTTTCCGCCCCGGGCGGCCGACACCCACGCTACGCCGCTGCTTCCAGACAACCTTTGGGTAGAGGATATCTAATCAAAAGAAGGGGTAAGGTGACAATTGATTAATCTATACTTATAATAAATCTGTAGAGAGGTCAAAAGGTTCAAAATAACTATCAGGGGGTGATAAGTGATCGATACTGATACCAAAAATGCAATCAGTAAAATTTTTGTCTGTCTGTCTGTCTGTATGTTCGTTATAGAAAAAAAAACTACTGAACAGATTTTGACGAAACTTGGTACAATTATTCTTCATACTCCTGGGCAGGTTATAGGATACTTTTCATCACGCTACAATCAATAGGAGCGGAGCAGTGACGGGAAGTGTTGGGAGAAATTTAAACCGGTATGTTTGAACGCGCATTACGCGAAAACTACTGCTTATAATTGAATGCGGTTTTCACCAATGTATTGCTAGAGGTCTAACTTAAAACTTAGGCACAAGGTATAGATGGGTATTATATGGAAGTCCGTTATTTTTGAAACCCGATATCCACGCGAGCGACGCCGCTGGCACAGCTAGTTTAGAAATAAAATAAGAAATATTTATTTTCTGGACATCACAACAACACAAAGCATACATAAAAAAAAACAGAAAACACAAAAAGAACATAAAAAAAAACAAACCACAAAAGTACAAGACCGGACACGGCGTTGCTGCGACGTCCGAGAAAAAAATTGCCTCACTCAGCAATTAAGCCGTCCCTCACGCAGGAGCCACGGCGCTGGTTTACAGTGAGTCCTGCCGAGTGAAACCCACGGACGGATGCGCTATATACATAACTAGCTTTTGCCCGCGACTTCGTCCGCGTGTTTAAATTTATACATACAAAAGTTTTTTCCCGCTAACTCCCGTTCCCGTGGGAATTTCTAAAATACAGCCATAACTAAACTTTATATTTACTAAGGTACCTGCATGCCAAATTTCAAGCGTCTAACTTAAGCGGTTTAGATTTTTCATACAAAAGGATTTTCCCGCTAATTCCCGTTCCCGTGGGAATTTCGGGAATTCCTTTCTTAGTGCACCCCTACGGTACCTAAGCTACGTCCCTTCCAAATTTCAAGTGCCTACGTTTAGCCGTTTGGGCTGTGCGTTGATATGTCAGTCAGTCAGTCAGTCAGTCAGTTTCTCCTTTTATTTAAATAGATATATATATATATAAAACAAACATACATAAATAATCATAACCAGAGAAAGAAGAATAGGACCAGTAAACCATATATTATATTATATCTACTTAGCGACATTATGCCTACTTACTATTTTATACAGAATGATATATACCTATTATACATAAATACGTTTTTATATATGCGGTTAAAATGTAAGCGGTGTTAGTTGTGGTTGCAAAACACAAAACACAGCAGCACGGGCATTTGGCTCGAGGCGGGCAGGAATCACCGCGCCCGGACGACCACAAACACTATATACGTCCAGATAGTACAGCGCATATTATTATGTCTCCTTTGACACATCTGCTGTATGACAGACGCATCCGATCACACTCGGGGGCCGAGCGTGTCGTGCCGCTTATAAGCTACAAAGTCAATAATACGACATACAAATTATTTTGGCAATTAGGTCAAACATACACAAAATCAAAATCATTGAATAGTCCAGTGAACATAAAAACAATATATAAAAAGTGTAGGCGATGGGTCGCACCGAGAAGTACGTTCGCGATGGATGCAAATAAAAACACTGATTTTGCGTAACAACGGCCACGCCAACGTCGGGCGGCGTGCCGAGCTCCAAAGGTGCATGGAGATAGGTAATACTAGGTGGCGGTTTTTGGGTGCCGCCGAGCGCCAAGACTCACTACTAGGGACGCCACGCGGCAAGAGCGAAAAAATGTGAGAACCCCGCGCGCGGGGGCGGGCGAACTCGACTTTTAAATCTAAATTTAAATCTTATACTTTTTATTATATATAATAAATTTATGATAGCTAGCGGATGAGGATGTGGACTGTACCTAATGGAGGATGAGGGAAACACGTAGAAATAGGATAGTAATTCAATATAATGCAATAGTAAGTGCGACAAGAAGGCAGAAAAGGTGACAACAGATCAATCTGACAATATCAAAAGAAAAAGATATAAAAACAAAGTTTATAAAA
>CM062105.1:8143835-8313814 GCA_031163375.1 Conogethes punctiferalis | reverse complement strand
TAAGGTAAACGCTCCTATTACGGAGGTATTTCGCAACATTCGAAACTAGGAGACAAAAATAAGCATTTGTAAGTATTTCTAAATGTGCAAAACCACTTCATCGTCAAAAGTGGTTATTATATTTCGTATTTCTATTGATTTTGTGTTTCTTTTGGTGTTAGTTTTTTAAAAAAAAAATATTTAAATAGCCGAGTCGATTGTTCCTAATTCGGAGGTATAATTTCGGTCAGTGCCTATTACGGCGGTAAACGGTTCCTAATTCGGAGGGTCAGAAATAAATAATGTTACGTACATTGTGTTAGTAAAGTAAATTGTATGTAAGGGATGTAAGGGAGCGACCTATCACCTTATCGTTTCAAGCCATCCTCACCTGCCCGTGGTGCATCCTGCCGAACAACAAACGAGGCTCTGGCAAACCGACTGGTGGCGGTTAAACCATCACGATAGAAGGCGTAGCTAAAAACCACAGGCCGATGACGGGCAGCAGCGTCACCGGAGCAAGAAGCTACGCCCTGCGATCGCCAACCCGCCTGCCCAGCGTGGCGATTATGGGTATGTCCTCCAGAAGTTTGCTTTAGATGGCGAACAACTGGAGAGGCCTATGTCCAGCAGTGGACTGCAATAGGCTGATGATGGTGATGAAAGTAAATTGTAAGGTTTTCATTCATTGATTTGATAACATTGATTCTCTTTTAATAAAATTTGTAAATATAGCAGGGATGTATGAATCAGTTGAATTTTCCTTATTCTCCTGAACCTAGCACCCTCTAAATTCTAACAGTGACGTATTAAAAAAGATCTCGTTGAAACGAATTATTATTACTATATACAATAAACTACTCGTAGTAAGTGTGTTATAAATGTTACATTTTTGGAAAATAGGTTTTATACCCCGGTTCAAAGGTCAAAAGTAATAATATTTTTTCTCGATACCTAATACAACTTTGGTTTTGATGCAACACTTAACACAACTGTACTATTCTCCATACTATGATGGGCATTATTCTCTTTAAATAACATTATTTACATACATTGTTAAGGTTTTATTGCTTTTGGTTTTATTAAATAAGAATCCATAAAACATTATAGAAAACTTTTTATTTATTTACTGAACCCTAAAACTTGTAATTTTATATTTTATGAATAGCGCCATAATAGGAACCCATATAACCTAATACGGAGTTACCTGAAAATAACTACCACCGTAATAGGAACACTACTCGTGTTATAATGTTCCTAATTCTGACCCATCAAAATTTCGATAAACAAAAGAGTGTAAATGCATAATCACACGATAACAGTTTTTTGGCTCAGTGTGTTAAATTTTAGTCAACAGTTATACAAAATAAACGATTTGTGATCAATTAAAATACAGCTTTTTATTTTACCGCTTCTAAGAAACCAACATTTTATGCTCAACAATTTTCATATTTAACTAGATTTCTAAGAAAGATAGCATACCGCAGAATATGGTCCTTAATTTAAGAGATTAATGATTATTTCAATAAAACTTGGAACTAATTCAATAAGTTAATAAATTAAAAGTTATAAACAATTAAACATGTCCAGTATATTTCCTAATTCGGAGGTATACCACCGTATTAGGATCAACCTATAAAATTTGTATCCTTTTACGGTGGTATTTTGTTTCTTATTTTTTTGGGTAAAAATTAGTTTAAAATATGAATTAAGCTATTTAAATAGCTGCTGTAATAGTAGGAAAATGCAATAAATAACACACAAACGAACTTGAACGGGTTATTAATACGAAAAACTTAGTTTATAAATATTGGTGTACTTTCATTTGATGTTGCGCGTTTGTATGAAAACCTCTCTCACATCGATGTCGTTACACTAATTGATTAATTTTGTTGTGTTGTATATGTGCTATACTTGCAAAATTCGGTCAACTGATGAAGGAATAGATTTGGAATAAATAGTATACATTTCGGTGCACCTAAACTGAATAAAATAGGAATAAAACCCGAAAATAGAAATACCACCGTAATAGGAACCGATTTTGACTACCTCCGTGATAGGTACACTTACCTTAAAGCTCGATTTCTATTCTATTCTATTCTATTCTATTCTATTCTATAATATATAAAGCTAAATTACCACTGACTGACTGACTGACTGATCAGGGCTTTTTTTCGGGTAGAAGGGGGTTGAATTCGCCCAACCCTTGTATGGGGGGGTTGTGTATTTTTTTAATCAATCCAGCTTTTTTTATTTTTTTTTCCGAAAATCTAAGATGGCGGCGGTTTTTCGAAAAAAAAGTTTGAAAAAATGTATGGAATGCCCAAGCGGCGCATAGTGTGTTCGAATTGTCTATGGAAGAGAGAAACGTCAAAGTTGTAAAAAATTAAAAAAACAACATGTCCGCGCCGCCATCTTGGATTGAAAATTGGTTTTGGACCCATGTTTGCGTGGTCGTAGTGTCGCGGTGTGCGAAGATAACGGCAAACTTTCTTTAGAATATCGCCACAGGTATAGTCAACTGTCAACCGATAACCATAGATTATAGAAAAACAAGATGGCGGCGCCGCTGGCGGCCATTTTGTTCCGGGAATTTTTTTCCCATTTTTAAACTGATTTTTCTTACTGATGGTAATACTGAATCGATTTGGTTAGTATCGGGCGGTGGTAGGATATTTATCGGTTTATTGGTAGGTATTTTAATTTCTGCCAAATTTATGGTAGTTTTTGGCACAGGGCCCTAAATATTGGTAGACAATTTTTGACTTGTATCCAAATTCCGAGTATGCACATTTATAGCAACCCCGACTGGTATTAGCCTCAGGGTAGTTTTGGAGAAAAATTCTGGCAACACTGGTTTTGGCGGGCAAAATAATTTTTTGGCAGACCCTTTTTTGGCTTATACTTTGAGCATTCCGGCAAATGGCAGAAAAAAAGTAAAAATGCCAAATGTTGCCATATATAGTCAGGTATATGGGAAAATTCAGATTTTTTCGATTTTCAAGATGGCGTCGGCGCTGGCGGCCATTTTGTGAAAAAGTTTGATTTTCGAAAATTTCAAAATGGATTTTTAGTGTGATGGCAACATTTAACAGAATTGCAATGTACTGGTCGGTTATCCGTTGGGCTTTTGTGTGTTGCCAGGTATAAAAATATTTTCGACTTTTTTGATAGTTTCTGAGATATGGCCCAAAAAAGTCGAAAGTAGAAGGACCAACATTTTAAATAAAAAGTTGCCATGTGCTTACAGATTTAGCCCATTAGAATGACATTTGACCATTTTTATCATGGTGGCCTGGCAACACTCTGCACGGCGGGAAAAACAAATTTTTTGGCAATGCCTTTTTTGCCGAGTTGTCTGGCCGCCAAGATGCTTGGCAGGAAAAAAGTAAAAATGCCAATCGACGTCATATATAGTGTAGTATATGGGAAAAATATGAAATGACAGACTTTCAAGATGGCGGCTGCGGTGGCGGCCATTTTGTAAAAAAATCGCAATTTCGAAAGTTAAAAAATGGATTTTCGGGTAGATGGAAACATTTGAGCGCGGTGCAATGTACTAGGCCAATGTGGGTATGGTCATGGAGTATTGCCAGGTAAAAAAATAATTTGGCCTTTTTTAGTAGTTTTTGAGAAATGCCCTGAAAAAGTCGAAAATAGAAATAATGACATTTCGCAAAAATTATTCCCAGGAGCATAGAGATGGGGCCAATTAAAATGACATTTGACTATTTTTATCTCCGTTATCTGGCAACACTGGGGTGGACGGTGGCTCAAACTTTTTTCAAAGGGGTCCCTTCGAGGGGTCCTGGTCGCCCACTTTGTATGACGCGAAAAAAAAGTGTGAATGTCATTTAGTGTGTAATATAGTTGTTACTGACTACTAGGTACCAAAAGTTGGAAAAACAAAATGGCGTATGGGCAGGCGGCCATTTTGTAAAAAAGTTAGGTTTTCGAAAAATTCAAAGTGATTTTAAGGGCAGAAGGGTGCGTCTAAGAAAAGAAAGTCCGGGGGCTCTTTTAGAGGTCTCCTAATCACCTATAAACTGGTATAAAAATTTACCCCATTTTTAGGGTAATTTCTGAGATTTACCCCGGAACGTAAATTCGCGATATTTTAAAAACCAAGTAGGAGGTCCTGTCAGAAATAGTCCACAGACTCCATTAAGTTCCCAAGTGACCTCATAAATTCATCAGGAATAAAAAAAAAGCCAACTCAAAAATCACGATTTCCCATACAAGTGACGAACATACTTACGTTACTTGATGTGACGAACATACTTACGATACTTGATGTGACGAACATACTTACGATACTTGATGTGACGAACATACTTACGATACTTGATCATTCTTACATTACTTAACGTGACGAACATTCTTATGGTATCTACTATGACATGCGAGACCAAAGGTCGAGCCCTGCGCAGGGCGAAGCCCGGAGCAGTGCCCCAAGGAGTATGCGCCCACTAATGAAAAAAAAAACTATGCGAGGCCGCAGGCCGAGCAAGCCCATCCTCTTTTAGTTACGCTACCATAATACGCGAGACCAAAGGTCGAGCCCTGCGTAGGGCGAAGCCCGGAGCAGTGTATTAAGGAGTATTCACGCACTAATGAAAAAAAAACAGTTTGCGAGGCCGAAGGCCGAGCGAGCCCACCTTCTTTTAGCTACATTACTGTAATACGCGAGACCGAAGGTCGAGCCCTGCGTAGGGCGAAGCCCGGAGCAGTGCCCCAAAGAGTATTCACCCACTTATGAAAAAAAAAACTATGCGAGGCCGTAGGCCGAGCGAGCCCACCTTCTTTTACTTACGCTACCATAATACGCGAGACCGAAGGTCGAGCCCTGCGTAGGGCGAAGCCCGGAGCAGTGTACTAAGGAGTATTCACGCACTAATGAAAAAAAAACAGTTTGCGAGGCCGAAGGCCGAGCGAGCCCACATTCTTATAGTTACATTACTGTAATTCGCGAGACCGAAGGTCGAGCCCTGCGTAGGGTGAAGCCCGGAGCAGTGCCCCAAAGAGTATTCACCCACTTATGAAAAAAAAAAACAATGCGAGGCCGTAGGCCGAGCGAGCCCATCTTCTTTTAGTTACGCTACCATAATACGCGAGACCGAAGGTCGAGCCCCGCGTAGGGCGAAGCCCGTAGCAGTGCCCCAAGGAATAATCACCTACTTATGAAAAAAAAACTATGCGAGGCCGTAGGCCGAGCGAGCCCATCCTCTTTAAATTACGCTACCATAATACGCGAGACCGAAGGTCGAGCCCTGCATAGGGCGAAGCCCGTAGCAGTGCCCCAAGGAATAATCACCTACTTATGAAAAAATAAACTATGCGAGGCCGCAGGCCGAGCGAGCCCAAGCTCTTTTAGTTACGCTACTGTAACAGGCGAGACCGAAGGTCGAGCCCTGCGTAGGGCGAAGCCCGGAGCAGTGCCCCAAGGAGTATTTACCTACTTATGAAAAAGAAAACTATGCGAGGCCGAAGGCCGAGCGAGCCCACCTTCTTTTTACGCTACTAAAATATGCGAGACCGAAGGTCGAGCCCTGCGTAGGGCGAAGCCCGGAGCAGTGCCCCAAGAATTATTCATTCATTAATAAAAAAAAAATTGTTTACGAGGCCGCAGGCCGAGCGAGCCAACCCAAGCCGCCAAAGCAACGCCGCGGAGGGCGAAGCCCGGAGCGGCTGGCGCCCCAAGGAACCCCCACACAAAACCGAATCAACGAACCACAAAAAAGCCCACCGCGTCCGCCCACGCGGACGGTACAACCCAGAAAAGTAATTTCGCGAGGCCGCAGGCCGAGCTGCGTATAGCGAGGCCGCAGGCCGAGCTCCGCGTAGGGCGAAGCCCGGAGCGTCCAGCGTCGCAGACCTAGCTTGAGCACGCACGCGCGAAGAGCGTGCGGCGAAAGCTAGTTGAAGAATATAAGAGTCGAACGCTATCCTCGGAAAGGAGCATTGAAGAACCTACGGAGCAGTCTTCATATGCAAGAGAAGTCACCACATTAGCTGATGTTCATGTCTCCACAGGACAACGCGATGCCGAAATGTCGGCTGAAAGTTTTAGTGAAAATGCTGCACCAACACATGCCACAACAGAGGAACACGAAATAACAAATGAGAATGACCTGGAAGAAGCAGAAGAGTCAGGTAAGCTAATGATAAAAAACAGAATAGATACTCCTCTATTGTATTTAGCACCATTTATCAAGCAATTGCTGTTTCTAAACTAATTTTTTAATTTTTTTTATTCGTTGGTGGCAAATTGGTTGCCTAATGGTGAGTGGTTACCGTAGGCTATGAACGCTTGCAACACCAGGGGCAGGCGCGGATCCAGCGCTCAAAAAAGGGTGTGGGCACACCTACCCTAAAATTCTATTAAAGCTTCATCATCCTATCGATCTCAATAGAACGTAGAAATGTGACGTCACTAGTCTATTAACGTTGTGGGCATGCCCATCGTGCCCACAACGGTGGATCCGCGCCTGACCAGGGGTACACATCACATAAGATTTGTGAACTTTTAAAAACCTATTGACCCTTTACAGATGCCAGCAAGTATTCTGAAGAGGAAAAAACAATCTCGGAAGGCGAAAGCTCTCATAAAGATACAACAAGTGAGATGTCTAACGAAACCGTAGAAGCAATGCGGAAAGAAAGACACATGTCACTATCAATAACGTCGAATCCCCGAGGGTCAGTTGCCTCGGACAATGCTGAGATTTCGGTAACTTGCACCGATGACGATAATGTACCAAAAAAGATGTCTTTGGAAATGAGGGACGAGCGAGTCTCTACAGAATTGGAAATTTCAGATTTTTCAGGAATATTTCCACATGATACGTTTAATGACTTTAGTCCTTCCTCGTCTTTATCCTACGAGGAACGTCATCGGCGATTTTCTGAAAAAGCGGGTGCTAAACGTGGCTCGCTCGAAGAGGATTCGTCATTAATCGCAAGAAAAATTCAAAAATTTGAACACGTTGGAGTACAAACATCCAGCGTCGTTGATAATGTCAAGGATCAGATCAGAAGTAGTTTTTTCATTGGTGTACCGATGATTTATAGACTTTGCTCTTGTAAGGATCATTCGTGTAAAGGTCCATCTTCATGAATTATGTTTACAAGAGCAAAGTAAAATTAATTTGCTTTTTACTGTGTTTTAGTATCAAATTGTTTAGAGATGCATCGTTTGAGGGTTACCGAGATTCAATTTCGTTGTACGCAGATTTGAATTTTTTGTTTGTTACATGTCACTTCGACGTTTGTCTGATTGTCACATCACAGGGATTTGAGGTTATGTTACGTTGTTGATATTGTGTTTCCTATTATTGTTGTATGTGTGTGTAGTGTTAGTATTGTGTAACCTATTTATATGGCAAGAATTGCCCCACAACACTATCCCATATCGCAGATGTGAGCACACATGTCCGTAGTATGCATGAAGAGCAGTTTCTCTGCTAGCACATTTCCCAAGCTTCCATAAGGCATAAGCGTAGGAGTTAGTTTTGTTGCATAATTTATTTATATGATTTTCCCACGTGCATTTATCGTCTACTAATATACCAAGAAAAGTAACGTCATTTGTTTCTACTAAATGTTGATTTTCATATTTTAAAATTAAATCTTGTTTATGTACATTTTTATTTACAAATTGAATATATTTAGTTTTATTAATGTTAACTTTCAAATTATTATTTTTAAGCCAATTTACTATACAGTCTACCGTTTTTGTTAAGTCAGTGTTATAGTTGTTTATACTCTTACATGGTATTACCACAGATATATCGTCTGCGAATAGGACACAGGGGTGTTCCGTAACATCAGGGAGGTCATTGATGTAAAGAAGGAATAGCAATGGCCCAAGGATACTGCCCTGGGGCACCCCTGTTCGGTTTACTTTAACTGTAGATTGATTGACATTGATAATGTTCCGTTCATCTTGATTCAGGATTTCCACGTATTGTTTACGATCACAAAGGTAAGACCTAATCCACTCATAAGCTGGACCTCTGATCCCATACCTCTCACATTTATGAAGGAGCAGTTCATGGGAAACATGGTCGAAGGCTTTGCTCATATCGAAAAATACAGCAGTAAGTGGAGTCCGACTATCAACATACTCAATAATTCTGTCAACGAGTGTGAAGGCCGCCAGAGTAGTCGATTTACCTTTCTGAAACCCATTCTGTTCATTTTTTATTAAATTGTGTTTAGTAATAAATGAATTTAGTCTTGCTAGCATAGCTTTCTCAAAAATTTTAGACCATATTGGAATCAAAGATATAGGTCTGTAATTCCCTACACTTGTTCTATCCCCTTTTTTGAAAATCGGTTTAACAACTGAGGTTTTCAGAATGTCTGGGAATATACCGGAACTGAAGGACAAGTTTATTAGATGAGATAACACTGGCGCTATATCTTCTGCTACTAATTTTATTATTTTTGTGGATATATTGTCATAACCAGTAGAATTCGTCGGTTTTAATGTCCGTAATATCTTTTTGATTTCATAAACATCAGTTGGATGCAGAAATATACTATAGCTATTAATTTTAATATTTTGTAATACAGAATTATCGTGTGAAAAATCATTCATAGATGTCAAATTTATAAAATATTCATTAAAATAATTAGCAATGTCAATTGGATTTCGAATTTCATTATTTGCGTCATTTAATATAGCTTTTATTGTATCTCTAGAATTTACTTGACCAATTTTATTACCTATAACATCCCATGCTGCTCTGATTTTGTTTTTGGCCTTAGATATGTAATTGGCATTTGTAATCTTTTGAGCCTGGAATATACATTTTTTAAGAAGTTTGTTATATTTTCTATATTTCGTTCTATGCTCACTTGTGGGGTTTTTATAGTATAAGAAACGTAGGTTTCTCTTAACAGATGTTGCTTTCCGAAGGCCCTTTGTAAACCAAGGGGATGTTTTTGATTTAGTAGTGCATTTAATTTTGCTGAATGGGAAACAAAGATCATAAAATAGTTTAAAATGGTCGTGGAAAATTCCAAATGCAATATTTATGTCCGCTTCCTCAAAACATTCAGACCATTTCAATGCACTAATACAGTCTTTAAATTTTTTTAGGTAGTCTTTGCTAAAATCTTGTTTAAGCTGAAACCACGTATTAGGCCGAGTCGTGACATTATTGTGTTCAAATGTGAGGATTTGAGCAGTGTTGTGGTCGGAAAGACCTAAGTTTAAGAGGCGACCTACAGCATTTGAAATGTTACTTAACATTTGATCAATGCAAGCATTCTTCCGTGTACCTTCAGTTATGTGTAATTTGTAATTGTAGTTTGTAACAATCCTTATAAATTCGTTTGAACTTGTAGATTTTTTTAATATGTCGATATTGAAATCTCCAGTAATAATAATCTTGTGCTTGGTTTTACATCGAAGCCTTTTCATTAGTGACTCTAAAAATGAAAGAAATAATTCTGGTTTTGAATTCGGTATGCGGTATATGCAAATAATGATGCATTTAGCAGCTACCAGTTCGATTCCGCAACATTCAAATACATAATCAGTAGCAAAGTCATCAAGGAAATTGAGTTTCTTGGCCTCAATATTATTCCTACAGAGAATGCAAACCCCGCCTCTTTTTTGGTGTTTCCGCGAGTAACTTGAGACAATTTTGTATGAAGGAATACGAATATTCTGCTCACTTCCTGACCTAACGAAAGTTTCAGAAAAACATAACACATCAATATTTATTTTATCTTTTTTAATCTCGTCAAGAGTCAACTCTAAGATTTCACCTTTGCTAAGTAAACCTGCGATATTTTGGTGAAATACAGTTATAGTTTTTGTGTCATTGCGAACGAAAAAAGGACCTTTCGTCATTGGTCAGCATAACTTTCGCAGATTTATTCACAATCGGAAAATAATCGAGAATTGATTTCTGTGTCCCCTGACTAGGATTAAGTGACTCACTGCGCCCTTTCCCATACGTACACTTTTGGCGTATACGTTGTCTAGTATAATTGTTGATATTACGATTGCCTTTAGTAAGTAAGTAATTATTTTCGTAGTCAATACTGTCTATTAATAGATTCAATTTGTCACAAATTCTTTTCATTTTTAAATTACTTATATGTCAAATATTTCCATGAATCATGGAGCTCTAAGAAATAACAATTATTAAAACATTCACAAATCAATTTAATATTATGGTTTAACATTTTTTCGTTTAAATACTTGTTTTTTAATACGCTTAATACAATAATCGTTTTATTACAATTTTTTTTTAGTGTGGAATATAATTCTGAAGTCATTTTTACATAATTATTGTCATTTTCACCTACATTTATTATTAATTTATCAGAACTGTCAGAGTCTCTGACCGATTGAAGGATTTCTTCTGTCAGGGCAAAAGGTTTAGTCACAGCGTATGTTTCATATTTCTCATAATTAGTGGTCTGACGGGATGTCGATAACGAAATAGCCAATCCTGAACATTGCTGTGATCCATATACCAGGAGCTTTCTTCTTGGGTGACTTGATTGTTGTGCATTTTTATTTGACTCTTGTGGATGAATCATTATGTTTCCCGCTGTCGGTAAAATATATTCTGCTGGCGGAATAAACTGGGATTCATTTATGTCTGCCTCAACAACTCGAACCGGTGAGCCAAAAGATCTATTTTTATTTGTATTGTCGTACCTGTTTTCCTGTATTTTTGCAGGGGTAGAAACTTTTTTGGACAACTGTTTTATCTTTATGTCTTGTTCTCGAATTCTATTCTGCAATTTCTTATTTTGTATGTTCATATTTTCTATTTCTAAATGGGCGCTTCCTAATTTTATCTTTAAGTCCTCAATTACTTGCCTTAACGAACTTGTTTCCGCATTGTCACTAGTGGACAGATCGGGAAGACTTTGAGTTAATGTTAGGGAGTCCAAGGAAGAGTTAGAGTCGTCATCGTCGTCAGATTGTCTCCCGGCACTTAAACTGGTTGTTGGAGATACCCTCCGTGCGCTACAGGTTGGTTTTCTTTTTGTTACATGGTCTAAGGAGGTTTCAAAGCGTTCATCTATCTGTACGATTGGTGTGCTTGTTGTTTGTTGGACAAGTCTCTTCATATCTAGACATTTCGTACACTTCCATGATTGTTTATTTTCTTTTGTCATTAAAAGAAAGCGCTTTTCAGAGACATTTCCACAGTTCAGATCGTATGTGCCTTTACAGTAGAAACATACTATAAACTCCCTTTTATAGACGGGTTTCTTGCAAACTATACATTTTTTTGCAATAGTTTTAGTGAGGCTTTCTGCCACTCTTGACATTGTTTATTTCAAATCAAAGATCGAATTAATAAAAAAAAAAAAAAAAACTATGAATTTCACTGGACTTGAACCGCCGATCACTCGTATTTGACTCAGCGCTGATTCCAATACACCAACAATCGTTATGAATTTTCGACGAAGTTACTGTTATGTTATTGCAGTGACAGTAACGAGTGATGAATCGGGTATTCTCGGAAGTGATCGTTTGTGCTAAACGGTCTTCACTCAGCTGACTCACAGCTGATCCGAGGTCAACGCACTTTTTTCGTAATCACTGTTCACTTTACAAATCGCAACGTTTATTTTGTAGTTTAATTTGTCTGTATCACTTTTCGCTGTACAATTTATTTCACTGCTGCTTCACAGATTGATGCATCGTAGTTAGTAGTTTATTCGTATATAATTTTTGCTTCGAAATTCCGATGTTTGACTAATGTTTTGATTTTTTAACACGGAGCGTATGTGTAACACAACCGCTCGGTCCGCGGGGGGAGCGGGGGAATTCAATGAATGAATATTCATATCCGGTCAGTGGCGGATTTGCAGCCCTAGCCGCTCTAGGCCCCAGGCCTGCCGCCCCTTTCTCTTAATTCTTATAGACTAAGGACATAATTCATAAATTTACTTTATTCCCACTTTTAATTGATTCAGAAAACTATTTAACTAAGTCTAGTTTATAATATTTTTTTGGAGATTTCAGGGATGATGGGACCACGGATGGGACATTTAAATAAAATATTTAAAATTGGTTTTATTAGGTTTTGTGGTGTGATTTTTTGGCACGATTTGCCGCCCTTAATATCTGGCCGCCCTAGGCCCGGGCCTACTGGGCCTTAGGGCAAATCCGCCACTGTATCCGGTGCAATCTAAAACAAATAAAACAGCAACAGTACATTGATATAATGTAATATTTATGTATTCTATAAGAATTTATCGACTTCAACTCAAGTGTCGTTGATACGGCTGGAACTGGGGGTGTGGAATCAAACACGATAATAAATTGGGAAACCACAAAAACACTTTAATAGTCCAGCCGTAGCGGACTGTATAACTCAACAACTAAACAAACAAACAATAAAAAACCATAGCAACTAAAATACTTCCAAATATAAAACTATGTACAAAACTGGTAAAAAGGTAAAATCATAAAAAAAAGGTCGTTCTGTCCGCAAACAGTCGTAAAATTCTTACTATAATTTGACCACTACTAGATAATTGCAATCTCCAAGTAAAATAATTCCTACCTTCAGCCGATGGGCAATCGAACCAAACTTTAGATCGTAATAAAATACCTACAAGATATTATGTTTGAATGACAGGCTCGGTGGCTCATTTGGTAGTGACCTCTGCTCTCTGAGCCAAGGGTCGTGGGTTCGATTCCCGCACAGTACAAACATTTGTGTTCATGAACATGTCTGTTTGTATTGATCTGGGTGTTTTCTATGTATAATATGGTATTTATTTACAAAAATTTATTTATTTATATGTTATACCTAAACACGAGGAGAAATTAAACAATTTTTGTCGACTTAATTAAGAAAAGTTAAGTGTCCGAGCAAATACAATGAATGAATCAGGGTTGCCTGCCAGATCTCTCAAAATTATAGAAGGATTTTTATGTGTCTTATGCTTGAAGTGTGCCCTAAGCTTGGGTACATCAACCAATCTTTATATACAGAGAGGTTTGACGAGCCGTAATCAATTATTACTCCAGCTCCAACTTAGTCCCTATAAGAGAATTCACTCTAAGACTATCCTTCCTTACCCACAACAAAATTTTGTTTGTATATGTAGTCACCGTTGACAAAAACTTCAATAGCGCGATGCAGGTTTGTATGAAAGTAGCTGGTCGACGCACTATTTTTTAACCGACTTCTGGGCTGTTAGCCTAAGTATCGCCATGTATAATGACTAAATTATTCAGCGAAATATATAAATAAACAAAAAAAAAAAAATTATTTCAGAACATAGTCCCATATTCATTCATTACAATTACAATTTTCCAATTACAAATAAAAAAAAATATTAAAATTAAAATTCATGAATTACAATTACAATATAAAAGTTATTCTCGCTTAATCAATCACGAAATGGCTTGCCTTTGCGTCATTTTTTTTAAAAGAGTGTTCAGGATGACCTCGCTCCACCTGATGGTAAGCGGTCGTGAGGTCCAAATGTTAGGTCGACAGGCAAAATAGGGCATACCTACCGCGCCGGCAGAAACATGACCCGGAGGACATTTTAATAAAAAATAATGAAATTAAAGCAGGAAAATATTTAAGAGACCCCCATATTTTACCCCGATACTTACACGATTTTGTATACGTTCTATGACGCAATCTTAACTAATATTATAAAGCTGAAGAGTTTGTTTGTTTGTTTGTACGCGCTAATCTCAGGAACTACTGGTCCGAATTGAAAAATTCTTTTTGTGTTGAATAGACCATTTATCGAGGAAAGCTTTAGGCTATATAACATCACGCTGCAAGTATAAGGAGCGAAGAAATAATGGAAAATGTAAAAAAAAGGGGAAAAAATAACTATTCCACGCGGACGAAGTCGCGAGCACAGCTAGTATAATATAAAAGTTACTAATTTCTTATTAATTTTGTATATAAAAGTCATAGACTTCTGTAATGACTTCAAAACTTATGCGTTGCACGATAAGAAATAAAATGTTCGGGATATAACGCGCATATACCATAGACCCCCATATAGAGACCAAGACCCCCATATAGAGATTTCCATACAAAAAACCATGCAATTTTTCCCTTTATTTGGCCGATATCGGTATTATTCGGTATGGAAACTTTCAATTCAACAGTCCGTTATTAATCCGAGATCGTAGTGTAGTGGTAGTGGCCCCTACGTCGTGGGTTCGAATCCCACCAGGGACTTAATTTTTTTATTTATTTAGATTAGTCATAACTTTATTTACTTTTATTGATATATGAAACATAATTTTATCATGTGAATTGTATTTTTGTAATCCATCCTTAATTGTGTAATAATATTCTTCTGATTTGCAACAGATGGCGCTGATTCACGGCTCTCGTACTAATTCTATAAAGTCTTAGAAATCTGCAACTCAGTGGTGAAGTTTTTATATTTTTAAGTATAAATATGCTGTAATAGTCATGGTGTTACAGAGCATGGAGGTCGGCAAGGCTATCTTTAATGTCAAGACCAAATGCCAGACAATCTAGCATGACAGTCAGTACCCGCATTACCTGCATAACAAGGGGCCTCCCAGGCAGAGTTTTTTCTTTTTTTTTTATAGTAGCAAGGCTTAATGGCTTCTCCGCGCCTGATGGAGCGAAAGAGAAGCCCAAGTCACTGCGACAGCGGGCAAGCAACCGATTGGTCACCTGTCAGCTGCCGCCGCCATGCCGGCCCATAAGGTGCTTCTTCACGCTCCGCAAAGGATCCCATATCAAAGGAGGGAGGAAACATATGTCCTGGCAATAAGTTCCACATTTTAACGACGCGGCAAAGATAGGAATTGCCGAACTTTTTGGTACGCGAAGGGATGTTTTCCATGGTGCAACTATGACAACGTAGGCCAGCACGTGTGGTTCTGTTTCGGAAGAGGGAAGGTGGGACAAGGGAAAACAACTCTTCAGAGCACTCACCATGGTACAGGCGATAAAAAACACTCAGAGTACCACCGCTGCCGACTTAACGGGACACCTATGTCCGTAATTAAATAGGCTTAACCGGAGGCGCGTCAAATATAATGCCCTCGGCGGCAATGGCACCTTTGATTGTACCCAGAAGACAGGGCGCATTGCTGTGTGCTTTTTTTGGGCCTATTTTTTTCGAGATTTAGAAATTAGTACTTGGCCCATAAGTACTAATTTCTATTCCATTAATCATATATAGTCCATTAATCATGTGATGTTTTTTTGGTATTTTTAAGGCGGATTTATATTTGTCTGAAGTGTTGTGACGTGACGCGTCAGAACGGTATCGGTTTCATACATTTAGTATAATAACGTTCATACTAGTAATGCGTATTGTGTTGTGATGGCTTGTGTAAATGTATGAAACCGATACCGTTCTGACGCGTCACGTCACAACACATCAGACTAATGTAAATCCGCCTAGACTCGTGATATTTTACTACACCCCCCCTCCCCCCTTATGATATTTCGTGATTTTTAGGGTTCCGTACCTCAAAAGGAAAAAACGGAACCCTTATAGGATCACTTTGTTGTCCGTCTGTCCGTCCGTCCGTCCGTCTGTCAAGACCCTTTTTCTCAGAAACGCGTGGAGGTATGAAGCTGAAATTTATATCAATTACTCAGGTCTACTGTCCCTTGAAGCTGTGAAAAAATCAAACTTCTAAGCCAACGCAATCAAAAGATACAGCCGTTTATGCCGCAAATTTTCGACACTTGCAAGGGAATCAAAACCTACAGGGTGCTTCCCGTGAACTCAGAATCTTGAAATTTGGTACGAAGCAACGTCTTATAGCATAGATAAAGGAAAAATTACGAAAACCATAAATTTTTAGTTACATCACAAAATATATATTTTTTTAATAATTTTAAATTTACTACCCATTTCCTCATAAACGCATAGAGGTATTAAATTGAAATTCATACCAAATACTCAGGTCTATAATACCTTTAAGCTGTAACAAAATCAAAGTTCTATGTCAACGCAATCAAAAGAAACAGCAATTTAAGCTGCATATTTTGAAACTCGCAAGTACCCGCAAGGGAATCAAAACCTAAAGGGTACTTCCAGTCGACCTAATCTTGAAATTTGGCATGAAGCAACGTTTTATAGCACACATAAAGGAAAAATTCCGAAAACCTTAAATTTTTAGAAGAACAAATTGTAATGAACGAACTTTGTAAACCTTGCAGGTTTGTTTCATCTTCCCCCTCTCGAGCCTCGCATGATTAATGGACGGCCGCCTACCTAATGATGCTCATCCGGTTCACCGGATCCACCAAAATGTTGAAAATGGTCTATGAAACAAAAGAGTTCTATGTTGTGGGTTCGAATCCCATCTGTCATTTGTCTTTTTTTTTCTTAAATTACTCATCATTTCTTTATTTACTTTTAGATTGACATGTAAAAACATATTTTGAAATAAAACTATAGTTTTGTTTTTAATCTATCCTTAATATATTGTATTAATATTCTTGTGATTATCAACAGATGGCGTTGATTCACGACTCCCATACTAATTGCGTAAAGTCATAGAAAACTGCAACGCAGTGGTGAAGTTTTTAATTTTTTAAGTATAAATAAAGTATGATATCAAAGATTGGTGTCAAACCTTGGTATCAATTATCTGTCTGCCCGCACCGCCCGACGGTATATTGAAGTACTGGTGCAGACCGCTTCCGAGCAATAATGATGCTCAAGGTCATTGGCATAGGCTTTCACATCTATGTGATGAGCGGTCAGCTCTCCGGGTTGTGACTATGGGGAAGTTCCCAAGGAAAACTCCCTAGACAGCATCGAGATCCCCCGATGATCTTTCAATCCGCAAGCACTTCCGCCCTCGAAGTGCACCGAATGCACAAGGGAAATCTACCAATCCTTTCAGCCTATGACTTGTCCTCATAGTGCTGGAGCGCACGGGGATCGGAAAGGCTATTTTTGATGTCAAGACAAATGCCAGTTGTTCGGCATATTTGTCGAGACCCGATAAGGGGCAGCGCAGACGACAGACTATCCGTGACGCACTTTTTAGTCTGTGATGCAATTATATGCAGTAACGCACACGACTTTTAAGAGAGGTAGGGCATAGCGAATCTTCGCTCGAATTGAGCCACCCGTCCGGGGAAGGACCTGCTCCCTATAGAATACCGCAGTCAAATGACCTCTGGGTCGTGTTTCTGCCGGTGAGTAGGGTTTCCGGACTTTCCGGAGCTCGTGGGGGGTTAGGGTTGGGCCGGCATGGCGGTGGCAACTGACAAGTAACTGACCAGTTACTTGCCCGTTGTCTTGACTTGGGCTTCTCTTTCGCTTTCCATCAGGCGTAGGGAAGCCATCATGTCGAGTCGAGCCACTATAAAAAAAAAAAAAAAAAAAAAGACGACGCGCAAAAATCTGTCGCGGATATGTCACAGACTTGACGCACATCTTCGATCATTCTGTCGGCAGAGCTGTAGGAACCTAGATGCTCTTTTTAAGGGGCTGCGCAGACGACAGACTTTTTGTGCGATATAGTCTGCATTATTTAAAAAGAGCGTCTAGGTCCCTACAGCTCTGCCGATATAATTGCATAGGTTTAGACTAAAAAGTGCGTCACGGATAGTCGGCCGTCTGCGCCGCCCCTAAATGTCTCAGACGCAGACTCTATCGCACAAAAAGTCTGTAGTCTGCGCAGCCCCTAAGAAAGGGTCCCACAAGAACACTACGGCCCCAACCGAGGTGCGTCATTGCCTCGGTAATCATAGCAAGTCGTTGTGGCAGTCATTCAGTTAGTTCGGTATTTCTGGATTGGTATGCTGCATATTAATGACTAAATTTTTGACCAATAGCAAAACTATTTGCGAATCAAAGATTGTCGCCTGATTTTTATTATTGCAGACAAAATCTTTGAGTGTTGACTATGTACCAATGTACCTACCTATATCATTCAAATGCTGTTTGGGTTGGCTGACCAAAATTTTATACATAATTGCAATCATTTAAGTACTTCTCATTTTAAAATTCCCACATTTCACAATGTATTTTGTAATTATATTCTTACGATTCTTCAACAGATGGCGTATGAAATTTGCAACACAGTGACAAAGTTTAGGATACATAGGTATCCAATTATGTTTTACCATACGTTAGTCTGCCCGGACCGGACCCTTGTATGCTTGGCCAGCCAATTCACGCCATGGTGCGAAAAGTAATGATTATAGGCACGGAATATTAAACACAAGAGGAAAGGACGTGTGGGCGTGGCCCGCGTGCCAAAGTTAAGGACAGCGAGTCTTAACTTGACTCACTCAGTCGCTTTGTAGTTGCTTAGGTATCGTGACGTGCGCTGTCGGTATTTTCATTCGAGTGTTTTATTAAATAACTCTCAATAATGACTCGATGTTCCGTCTTTGAGTGCAAAAACAATAGTAGTACTAAGAACTTGCTT
Source organism: Conogethes punctiferalis (assembly GCA_031163375.1). NCBI lineage: Eukaryota > Metazoa > Arthropoda > Insecta > Lepidoptera > Crambidae > Conogethes > Conogethes punctiferalis. The sequence continues at coordinate 8,295,423 of CM062105.1, read as the reverse complement.
CGATCAGGTGTTTCTTATCATCGGTAAGTTGGTATTTACTTTTTATTAAATAAATAATCTTTCGGCATAACCTCTATCCATTTAAAACATTCGTGTAAATTAAGAATCACACGTATGTACACTGCAATAAAGTTTATAATTGTCTGACGCCTGGTCCGCATGCGCCATCTAGTATCGAATAGTAGAATCAGAAACTACGTCCCAAGTCGAACCTACTTTAGGGTTGTGACACGTTGAAATATCATCGATTTAATTATGTATTGTATTCCTGACGTTGCAGATGTATATGAGCGGCGGTTATCATTTACCATCAGATGAACCGTTAGTAGTGAACCACGAATTAAAATTTATTTTACTTTGTATTCGGACTTTACCCAAGTAGCTTGGGTAATCCTAAGTAAACCCGGGTAAACCTAGGTTTACTCCAACTTCTAGCATTACCCGTAACATATACATTAAATGTGAAACTTCTGTCAGTGTATTTAAATGTTAATGTATATCTATTCTAATATTAATTAATTATTTTAGAAGTAATCGATGTTTCATCACCAATAATATTCGTATTAATCCCATCCCTGTTTGAGTAGCGACGATAATAAATGTCATGATAAAACATTCTAGAAAAAAAGCAAGTGCATGCGTCTAAATTAAAACCTTACGCTGATTGTCGTAAGGTGTTAAACAGCGTACAACTTTTAAGAGTGTCATCTAGCGTGCAATAGGTGAACTAACTAGTCAAAGCAGGCCAAAAGCACTTCGATGAGATGACGTAAAACCCTCAAAGTGTAATTTCTAAATTCTTCTTTATCTCTAATGCATTATGGTGGTTTTTATGTTATTGTTAGTAGCGGTTACATCTTTGTGATTTCAAGAAATTATTATAGTTATGATTGGTTCATTTTGTGTGTGCGTATAATGTTATTGTGTGAGTTTGGCGACAGCAGTTTTGTATGAACTGACTAGATTATGCCCTTTCCTCTTGTGTTTAATATTCCGTGATTATAGGTAATGCGCTAAATTTTAACACCTACGCTCTGCACATGGATAAAGGCTTCCTTAGAAGTGTAGGTACCTACCAACTTAGTCTGATTAAGTACCGACAGAGGGTGCTGATTCATGGCTAATCGCACGCTTGCGGCGACGTCTTCACCTTACTAGGTATAGGTACCTACCCTATTATAACATTACTACATATATGGGTATATTATAGGTGATCTATCTCGCTAGAATGTAAAACTGTAACATAATGCTACATTAACTAGGTATTATTTTTATTGTATGTTAATATGTATTTCTTCTGATTATAGTTGTTGCCTGTATAACAAACGTTTTTGTAACATTTCATCAGTGCTCGCTCGTATATGTATATTACAATTTTCCTATAAATGTGCATTTGAAATGAATCCCTGGTAAAAATCGTTACCTACCTAGGTACCTACTTAATACTGAACAAATTATTTTTCTAGACTATATGTAGGTAGTTGAGAGCTTAGGCACCATTTTATAGTACCTAGTCCGTTACCATTTTTGAAACCCGATATCCACGCGTGCGACGCCGCCGGCACAGCTAGTTGTTAATAAAGTTTAGGTATTGCTTACAAGCTTCATCATCATCATCAGCCCACATCAGTCCACTGCTGGACATAGGCCTCTCCCAATACTCGCCACTTCGATCGATCCCGGGCCACAAGCATATTGACATTTATTTATTACCTACCAAATCTTTGCGTTTCGTGTACCTATTATTGTTCAGTTTGTCTCCTATATTATTATGGATGTTAGGGCATTTTATTAAAACATGAACTACAGTTATTATCCATTATTTATTACTATTTATGAAATTTACAATGTATAGCCGATTTTCAGTGGTATATCTTGAGTGTCCGTATACCTGGAAATTAAAGAAAATTAAATGTTAATGAGGGGATATAGAGATTTATATTTGTTTTAGAGTTCCGTACCCAAAGCGTAAAAACAGGACCCTATTACTAAGACCTCGTTGTCTCTCACCAGGCTGTATCTGTAGAACCGTGACTGTGATAGCTAAAGTTGAAATTTTCACAGATTATAAATAACCCAAGACATGCCACGCTGGGCCACACAGAGCCACCTAGCCCCAAACTAAGCCGAAGCTTGTACTATGGGTACAACTAATAAACTTACTTAGATACATTTTTTTTGTAAATAAACATATTATACATAGAAAGCACCCAGACCAATACAAACAGACATGTTCATGAACACAAATGTGTGTGTACTGTGCGGGAATCGAACCCACGACCCTTGACTCAGAGGGCAGAGGTCACTACCAAATGAGCCACCGAGCCTGTCACGTATGTTACAATAGGTAGGTAGTATTTTTGTGGCCGCTCTATCAACTAATCTATACTTATAATAAATCTGTAGAGAGGTCAATTCTGTACATAAAATATTTTTTCAAAATAACTATCAGGAGGTGATAAGTGATCGATACTGATACCAAAAATGCAATCAGTAAAATTTTTGTCTGTCTGTCTGTATGTTCGTTATAGAAAAAAAAACTACTGAACAGATTTTGACGAAACTTGGTACAATTATTCTTCATACTCCTGGGCAGGTTATAGGATACTTTTCATCACGCTACAATCAATAGGAGCGGAGCAGTGACGGGAAGTGTTAGGAAAACGCGAGAAATTTAAACCTGTATGTTTGAACGCGCATTACGCGAAAACTACTGCATAGAATTGAATGCGGTTTTCACCAATGTATTGCTAGAGGTCTAACTTAAAACTTAGGCACAAGGTATAGATAGGTTTTCTATGGAAGTCCGTTATTTTTGAAACCCGATATCCACGCGAGCGACGCCGCTGGCACAGCTAGTACTAAAATAAAAAAATAAATTGAAGGGGGCTCCCATACAACAAACATGATTTTTTGTCCATTTTTCCTGATATTGGTACGGAACTGTCTGCGTGAGCCCTACTCGCACTTGGCCGGGTATATTGGCACAGAATAGTGGCTTCCCGTCTCCTGATGGAAAGTGACATAGAAAGTCAATCAACCAAGTCGATGTCTGTTGCCACAGCCCATGCCGGCTTGAAATATCTCTGCAGGTAATAAACTTCTACCTATATCTGTCACCGTAAAAGTATATAATATTCATCATCATCCTAGCCTTATTCCCGATTGTCTCAGGGTCGGCTTCCCAAACTGAGAGATTTGGCGAGGGCTAAGCTTTTACACAGAGCGACTGCCATCAGACCTCCGCAACACTTAGGGTAAGCTATACCCATTCCCAGTTTAGGCGTCAGAGTTATCATCATCTCTGATATGATGTAACGACTGCTATCTGAGTTGGTAAAGATAGCACCCGGGACCAACAGCTTAACGTGCCTTCCGAAGCACGGAGGAAATCGGTGTCAAATTTTGGTCACCCATCATCGGATTGACCGCGCCAATGGTTGCACAACTTTTGCGATCATTGTTAAGCGAACAAGACCGCGGCGCCACCGAGCTCTACGGCGACGATATACAGTTATATTACAATCTATTATGAGAGATTATAAACTGTCGAAAAATTGTGAACCGTAACATACTGATTACATTTTAACGCATAATTTTCGGTAGATCGTAATCGATCGGAGATCGAAGTGGAACTGATAATAATTTACAAATTATAATTGAACAATTTCGCTTCCACCGATGACAATCTACCGAAAAATAATGGTCAAACTGTAAGCAGTATTACGGTTCACAATAAATAAATAATAAATAACCCAAGACATGCCACGCTGGGCCACACAGCGCCTCTAGCCCCAAACTAAGCCGAAGCTTGTACTATGGGTACTAGACAACTGATAAACTTACTTAGATACAATTTTTTTTGTAAATAAATACATTTTAAACATAGAAAACACCCAGACCAATACAAACAGACATGTTCATGCACACAAATGTGCAACAATCTCGCGACAAAGATTGTAGCGTCGCGGGTTTAAAATATGTGTGTAAGCTTTACCTTCGTAAGGCTGGTAAGGAAAGGAGAGCACCAGCTGCAATGCTGTGTACTAAGGCAGGCAGGCGAGGCAGGTCTCGGGACGAAGTAACTGTAAGCATACAAAAACATAGCTAGAAATTTTCACAAGTACAGAAAATTGTGAACACTTCACTCTCTTACGCACCGGGCGTTGCCGTAGCGACTGGGGCATCTCTTTCGATATCTATCAGTAAAGGGAAGCCGCTGTTTGGTGCAGTCAGTACTTCACTCATGATCCCGTATGCAATGAAATGAGTGTGCGAAGTACAAAAGCAGCAAGACCTATATAAAATGAAATACTCTCATAACGTGTGCAAGAAATATAGAACCATTTAAGTGACCGATCTGCCAACTGATCAGTGCAAACTCTCTCACGTGTGTTTAAAAGAAATATGGGCTGAAAAGCCCGAACATGTAAATTCTTGAATAGGTTATGTTCTTAAATTGGAGACTTTATTTCTTCAATGCCTCGATGTCCTCTTTTGATTGCTGGCGTCATCTTCGAGCGTCCAATGAAGCGATAGAGGATAGGGAATGTTTAGAGGAACGTTAGTTTACCTTTACCAAAGCCAATACCTTCAAAAACCATACCTTACCACCCTATTTATAACACTTCAAAAATATCATATGATTCGGTAACTTATCGTTAAGTTCATTTTGGCACAAAACTTAATAAATTATGACAATACATGCATTTAGAAAAGAAATTCAGCAATATGTAAAAATATCAGCTGTGTAGTCAAATGTTACTGTAAGCAAAATCAAAACTGTTAGTTAATCAATTATGGTGAATTCATGACAACAATCTTACAAAGGGTTTGGCTGGTGGCTCGTTCACCTGAAAAATTGAGAACTTGATTAAATAATGTACAAGAATATCAGCGTGTTTGATATCGCGAGAGACAAGTGGCCTATCGTCTCATTCCAATAGATGAAGACATATTAAAGTAGGTAAGTAAACTTTTAACTAGCTGATAGGAGTTTTATTGAATAGAGGTTCAAGGCTTGTGCGATCGTCTGAAATCAATGGAAAACAAACATTAGATGCAGAAAGAATCACATAGCACTCTGGAACATCCACATGTTCCGTAAACATGATAATCTTATGTTTTATCATAGCTAAAAAGTGTGCTCTGATAACATATGTACACAGAGCCATTAGTCAAATACTTAGTTAAAATTCGACAGGTTGATATGTGTCGATCACCAACCCGCCTGCCCAGCGTGGCGATTATGGGTAAAGCCTCTGATGTCTGACAAAACAGGCTAGCAATTGGAAAGGATATGTCCATCAGCGGATGGCGATAGGCGATAGATTAAAGGCGTAGCTAAATATCACAGACCGATGACGGGCAGCAGCGTTACCGGAGCGAGACGCTACGCCCTGTGTTCGGCAACCCACATGGCCCAGCGTGGCGAGCGTGGCGATTACAGGTATATCCTCCAGATGTTTGTCCTAAGTGGCGAACAAATGGAGAGGCTTTATGTCCAGCAGTGGACTGCAATTGGCTGATGATGATGAATGTAAATAACAAAGTTCTATACACACCTGAAAGTAGATCCTTGGTAGATGACATTGTGAATCCTGATGGCGAACTGGAAATAGAAAAAATATTAGAACCACTGTCAATTAACGGGTGCATTGAAAACATAATACATGCCAACACACACACAGCATCACAGGACACTTTCGATCAGTCTTAGAACTGATCGAATGTATCGGAAACAAGATACAGCAGGACATAAATATTAATTTTCCGAAAATAACGATTACTATAGCCTTGCAAACACGAACATGCAAATACTCGAGAAACATTCTCACTTTCGCATAAATAATATTAGTCCGAATTTATAGAAGGCGCAGACAAACAAACAATGTTTGAGTAAGTTACCTTACTACTGTTTGGTCGCATCGTCTGAAAAAATAAGGAAAACATATTATTTAAACATATAAAAAAATTTCACAATAGAAATAGTGCGAGAGTCAGAAAACCCGAAAGCCAAATTTCGGAAAAACGCAAGTTTAACACCAGTAAAATCGCGCCGAAAAGGACAAAGGAAAAATAAAACACAAATACGTTTATTTATTGTTGTATACTCTGTGTGTTTTCAGAAACGTGTGCCCTCGATACTATCTTCGTAGCTTGATCGATGAGCAGCTGTAGTGGCGTCACCAGTGGTCGCATCTCGCAGATCGCAAACGGCACAAAGAGTAAAGAAACAAGTATTTAAAAAGATTTTAATATTACTCCTAACGTGTTGTTCAAGAAATGTAGCGAGATGGCCACGAGAACTAGCGTCGTATCGGAGCTGCTGATGCGAGAACAGTTTGATGCAAATAAATATGTTCCATATCTATGGGGTAACTTTTCGTTACAAACCGAGTAGACTGGTACGCCGCAATCAGGCAATCAGGGTACACAAGATATGTTTACGCATTACACACTATTTTCGGTCAGTATTAAATCGTGCCGTTGAAAGTGACCAATGGAAAAAAAGCCACAATAGCCACATTATAGGCAATTAAAAACCGCAAACGGATTCCACGCAAAACTTCAGCACGTTATAAGTATAAAAGTTTTCTCCTACCAACACTTCAACATGTAAGCTGACGAGTGTCGGAACAAACTCAACAATTAGTAAAATCATCAGAACATCAAGTGTACACAATAAAGATAAGTAATAAGTGGTACAACACTCACGCGCAGTCCTGCACGTGTTGTGTCCCCGAGTTGCAGCGTGGTCCGAGGTCTGCACGCGTGTTGGCTCCGCCAACGGCCCTGCGCTGCGATGCGCGGACTGCGCCGCCTGTGTCTCGGCAGTAGCTCAGCCAGTTGAGAAGTAGCAGCGCCACCGCCGCTCGCGACTGCTCCGGACAGCTGTGAACAACTGCGGCCAAGAGTACATTAAATTATTTGTATAAGAGATGAAGCAGTCCTATGGGTAGTGAGAACAGGATTAGTGTATAGGTCCTATATTTTTCCTTTTTTCATTTAAAGGAAAAATAACAAAGATACAAGGCATCAAAATGCAGGAGTAGGGGGTCTTTGACGTCACTCATTTGTGGAAAAGCTGAAAAATCCAAAATCTGTCAAAATCTGACGTCACGCGTAATTTTAATGGGCTAATTTTTGTCATTTTTGGTCTAATTTACAAATGAAAAAATACGTGTCTTTTATTTTTTAACAATCTAAAAGACGGACTAATTACTTTTTTTAGGCACCATGCCCGTTGTCTGCACCGAATGTAAAGTAAATAATGTATTGTAATGTCTATTTATACAGATTTTTAACTTCGAGTTTCAAAGGTTTAAAAGGTTCAGATTAGTAATGTAGGGGATTCGAAACCCGATTGTCTTCTTTGGTCCTTCCTTACGCAGCGCTGAAATTCTCTTACAAGATATGTGAGGCAGCCTGTAAAATAACAGCGCTTAAACGCTTGTAACTGGACACTAAGGGCCACGGCCGTCGGTCCGAGGCTTGCCATCGCTTACACTTTGACCCTAAACTGTTAAAGAATGATCTAAACTCTGGCAGTTATCTTGTTGGAGTTTAACTTATCTAACTCTAAACAAGTAATAAAGGATTGAATGGCTAACTCACCCGGACTCTGCCTCGCGGTCGCTCGTCAACCGCTCATTGCTCCCTCAAACAGGTCACTGTAACCGCGACGCGCGTTTGATATCTGCGACACCTGGTCAAACACCCGCTGCTACTGCAACAGAAAACATGTAAGGAGGCGGTAGTAATGTGAAGGTACTTACGTGTTTGCTGCCTTGTAAAGATCCTGCGTACTGCCACAAAGTCGACGGTCGATAGTCACGATAAAACTTACCTGTCTTAAGCAAAACGCAATATCTAATCACAGTAAATGTAAATAAGTCTGATGGTGCGTCTAAATACGAGCAAAATTGTCAAGTAACCGAGAACCGAAAAAGATACGCAATAAAAACAACGATATTAAACACCGCAGGATACAGAAGGATGAATAAAACAGCTTAGTAATTTTGTTAATTAATTTATGACTCTTTAGTGTTGTTTCAAAGAAATATTGGACTCCCAAAGCCCGAAGTCGTGTTGTTGCGATGTGCTCGTGTGTGTGGCCGGCGAGAACCGTCGGGGAGCGATCTTGAGCTGTGGCGTCTCCAAGTGGTCGCATCTCGCTAATATACGCGACGGGGACAGCGTCCAAGGGGAATAGAAACACAAACCTTCACAATAGCATATTTAATATTACTCTTAACGTGTTGTTCATGAAATATAGCGAGATGGCCACTGGTGTAGAGGTCGGCTCGATGACGAGCATGTGCCCGATGTCTGCCAATTGTGCTAACGGACAATACGCGGCAATTTAACGTTCCGTACAAATCAAAGATAAGTCTACGTTCACGTCAAAAGAACACATTGAAGCGTCAAGTCAAGGCTTGATGCAACTTCAAAGGCCGCACGCGGAATGAGAAAAGACGAGACATAATGTTATCGCAATATGTGTACCAAAAATACTTTTGTGGTTTTAAGTGTAAACAGATACATACCAGTTGTACTCACGCATGATCCAACGGAGTCTCGTCGCTGCGTGTCCGCAGATACAGTCAGAGTCTCGCGGTCCGTAGTCGCGTCGCGCCGGCGCCAGGAGGCACGCGCGTGTCCGACTGCTGTCGCGAGCGACATAACTCCGGCTGTGAACAACTGCGGCCAAAATCATATTAAATTATTGGTATAACAGATCAACCAGTGCATTTTTTGTAACATTTATCAATTCTAAGTACAACTGTTCTATGAACTCCCTGCATTGAGCTCGGCCCTGGGTTCGAACCAAGGCTACTTACAATAACTACGGGTAATCTCAAGTACGAGATTAACGCATTTTGTGATACAAGAAGCAAAAATAAATTAACTCGATGGTTTTAACTCTGTCCTACTGCTCAATTTACAAAAAGGTTCAGAATAGATAAGGTAGGGGATTCAAACCCAGAACGTTTTCTTTAGCCCTTCCTTACTCAGCGCTGAAGTTCTCTTACAAGATATGTGAGGCAGCCTGTAAAATAACAGCGCTTAAAAGCTTGTAACTGGACTCTAAGGGCCACGGCCGTCGGTCCGAGGCTTGCCATCGCTTGCGCTTTGACCCTAAACTGTTAAAGAATGATTTAAACTCTGGCAGTTATGTTGTTGGAGTTTAACTTATCTAACTCTAAACAAGTAATAAAGGATTGAATGGCTAACTCACCTGGAATCTGCCTCGCAGTGGCTCGTCAACCGCTCATTGCTCCCTCAAACAGGTCACTGTAACCGCGACGCGCGTTTGATATCTGCGACACCTGGTCAAACACCCGCTGCTACTGCAACAGAAAACATGTCAGGAGACGGTAGTAATGTGAAGGTACTTACGTGTTAGCTGGCTTGTAAAGATGTTGATTACTGCAGCAAAGGCGACGGTCGATAGTCACGATAAAACTTACCCGTCTTTAGCAAAACACAATATTAAAATCACAGTAAATGTAAATAAGTCTGATGGCGCGTCTAAATACGAGCGTTAAGTAACCGAGAATTGAAAAAGATGCGCAATAAAAAACAACAATATTAAACTCCGCAGGAAAATAAAACAGAGCTTTTAATTTTGGTAATTAATTTATGACTCTTTAGTGTTGTTTCAAAGAAATATTGGACTCCCAAAGCCCGAAGTCGTGTTGTTGTGATGTGCTTGTGTGTGTTGCCGGCGAGAACCATTAGAGAGATCTTGGATTGTGGCGTCCCAAAGTGGTCCCATCTCGCTAACATACGTAACGGGGACAGTGTCCAAGGGGAATAGAAACACAAACCTTCTCAAAAACAATTATTTAATGTTACTCTTTAACGTGTTGTTTCAGAAATATAGCGAGATGGCCACGGGTATCGTCGTTGTTGGCGTAGAAACCTGTTTGCCGACTGAACTTGTGGCAGAAACGTGGCGTGGTGAATGCAAACAGTATTCGCGTGAGAGGACAGTGGGCTAGCACGCAAAATAGACGGACAAACGTCGGAGTTGCGGAAAATGGCCCAACAAACTACGCGGGGATAATATCTTTCGTTACAAACCGCAAAACAAATGGTACCAATTTGAAATAACTTATGGAAACGCGCGAAATGAGAGACGAAGGGCCTCTCCCTTCGTCATGAACAATGTAATCACAATACGTATGTTATAACTTCCGCTTTATGAAACAAGATGGTAAATTTCACACGCTAAAGGGCAAAATAGACTTTCATAAAACTATAATGAGACGCATTTACTTACTTTACTCTTTTTACAGCATTATTTCACTTCAATAACCAGAAAGTCAAGTTAGAATAAAAAATAAACATAGTACATTGATATTTAAGCACTCACGCGCGGGCGCTGAGCAGAGGCCGCATCTGTTTCGTGCCGGCCGCCTCACGACCACGTCGTAGCCGTAGCCTCGTGGTCCGTAGTCGCCATAGCCACGTAAACCGTAGCAGCCGTAGCACGTAGTCCGTAGCCACGAAATAGATGCTGTCGCTTTGTCGCCGGCTCGCGACTAGGCTCCCATCAGCTGTGAACAACTGCGGCCGAAATCACATTAAATCTAAATATATATAACTCAAAGGCATAGTACCTAATCTAAACCGCTGGACTAGATATTATGACGTAGGCATCCGCTAAGAAAGTTTTGATCAATTCTGCCCCCAAGGGGATAAAACTCTAAAGCACGCGGACGAAGTCGCGGACACAGCTAGTGTGTCCGCGATGATAGTGGATCTCGCCGTTTGATCAACCACTGGACAAACGAGTTTAGAGTTCTTTACGAAGCGTGGCAGCGTATCATCACGTATTTAGTCAGCATTACTAAGATTAGGCCTTAGGTTGAAGCCCTTCTTGGACCAGAGGCGTTCAGAACCACTGGATCATTGAGTTGGCGCGAAGTAACAATATTATGGGACCAACATAACTGATGATGATTAGAACTTCCAAAGGTGCCTCAGATGTAGGAAGATTCGACGTCCCGTTGCTACCAACTATTAACTGAAGAATTTGAAGCGTTGTCACCGCGGCCATATTCACAAACGTTACTGTACGACGCTCAGACTCACAGTGCCCAAAGTTCTATAAGTTTTTGGGTACCTCCTTTGCCCTAAGTAAGACATAACAAGTTAAATACTAGTAGACTGACCCACAACCTTCATAAACTCAGTAAAGTACTTATTCAGTAGAACATTATTTTACACACAATTGACTCACCCTCATTATTAAGAGTCCCTGCAGTTACGCGCAGAGTAGCCGCCCGCATCTAGGCACAACTGCAAACCAACGCGTTGGTGTCTGTACATCGCCTGGTCTGGACACCTGAAACCGTTACAATTGAAAACATGTAAACAGAGCATGTAGTAAATTTGAATATTTTCTTGTCCAGATCTTGCTTACCGCAACAATGGCGAAAGTACGAACTCTTTGTTGATTGACGCAAATTTAAAACATAGAAAAAGTAAACGTTGTGTTATGTTGATGAAGTTTTAAAAATACGCAACGAAAACAAAAGACGAAAAAAGCTCTGTAAAAATCGAAGGACAAATAAAACACAATCGTATTTTTTTTGTTAATTTATGACTCTAGATGTGTTGTTTCTTAGAAATGTGGACTGCAAGACTAGAGTCCGAATTACTCTTTGTGTTATGCCGCGGCAACACATTGGATTCAACTTTGCGTTCAATCACTGTCCAATGCCCAATACTAGCGCGCTCAATGTCTTCATTGCGTCAAAGTACCGATCACACATAGGTGCATTGGGCGCAAAACGTTACGTTGGTGCAAATATCTCCAATGTGTGGCGGCGGCTTTATAAAGGAGCACGGGGCGTGATGCCCTCACGTCTGCGGCCGGCCAAGACCAGTCGGGGAGCGATCTTGAGTGGTGGCGACTCCCAGTGGTCGCATCTCGCCATACGTGTAACCCGCGCAATGTTTAAGGGGCAAAGAAACACAAACCCTCACAATAAAATTTAATATTACTCTTAACGTGTTGTCCATGAAATATAGCGGGATGGCCACGAGTATCGGCGTCGTTAAAATGCTTCACGCTTCAGATCATGTTGCCATCGAACACCAGCCAGGCAGCAATCTTGAGTTGTGGCGTCTGTAAGTGGTCGCATCTCGCTGATACGTAACGGGCACAAAGCCCAAGGGGGAATGAAACACAGACCCATTAATAAATAATTTAATATTACTCTTAACGTGTTGTTCAAGAAATACAGCGAGATGGCCACGAGTATATACGACGTTGGCGAAATCGGTTTAGTGACTGATCTCCGTCACAAATGTTCGTGTCAGACTTTACCGGCGCACACTAGTGGTAAGTTACCATGCGTACGTTAACGATGCGTTGTGGTAAGTAAAGGGTACGTTACCAGTGGTAACGCGTTGAAAAAACCGCAAGCCAAAGACAAGGGTGTTAAAACGCGCAATGTGGTTAAAAAGCGTTAAAGCATCAAGTAAAGCGTCAGTGACGTATGTTCCGCAAAAGATAAAAAAAGTAAAAAGTTTTCGCAATTCACGTAATATGTGTAAATGTAACACATTAACATTTTGGCACTTGGCTGGTGATGACTAAAAATACCTATGTCTTTAGCAACACTCACCTACAGTCGAACAAGTTTCGCTGCAAGTTTCGCTGGTCTGGTGTGCCGGTGTCCCCGCTCGTCGACTGCGCTCGTGAACTGCTCACTGTTACGCTCGCCGACTGCTCGACTCTGCTCGCGACTCCGCTCGAATAGCTGCGAACAACTGCGGCCGACGACACGTTTAATATTTCTTAGCAGTATACTCCATTGACATAATTCGACACTTTTTAACATGTCATGTCAGTCCAGTTTACAATCGCTCCGTATAAATACACAGTTTCAATTCGAACTATCTGTTCCGCACTTTCATACTAAACGTCAAAACCATACACCAACTAAAAAGTGGTGGAACGCAACATACTTAGCAATATCAATAAAGTATATGATAATGCAACATCGCAATATGAATAAAGTTTGGATCGGAATAGACACACATATTAGAAGACATAAAATTTTAAACAATAACATAGACAGCTAAGTTTAATTCCCTGAGGGTCTTGAGTCAGTCAAACAGACCAAGTGCCACAAAATATATGTTATCATAAAAGAGTCTGCTTTATTTTTTACACACAGATAATATTGTTTATACTTAACTTTTTATTTCCAACTGATGCATCTTGCAACCACGTTCTTACCAATACAAAGACAGCATATTCACAGCAGCTTCTGATCTTCATCTGCAATCCATAAACAGTGATGCTCAGCTCATAGCGGGAAGATCTAATCAAAGAGAAATGAAATATTAATAAATATATATTTTCTTCCACAAAATTCATTCTTATAAGTTTCTTATAGGAAAAACATGTTGTGTTTGTGTTATTTACAGGTTTAAAATAGAACCGCCCCATCTCATCCCTTGGGTGTCAGAGTAGATTATTATTTTTATTATTAGCCTTTTCTCAGATATAAGCATCTGTACCGCAGCCAAATGACCTCTGGGTTGTGTTTCTGCGGGTGAGTAGGGTTTCCGGAGCTCGTGGGGGGTAAGGGTTGGGCCGGCATGGCGGTGGCAACTGACAAGTAACTGACCAGTTACTTGCCCGTTGTCACAGTGACTTGGGCTTCTCTTTCGCTTTCCATCAGGCGTAGGGAAGCCATTATGTCGAGCCACTATAAAAAAAAATCTGTTTGCTATATAGCATAGGCCTCCTCCAACTCTTTCCATAATTTTCTATCAACGGCCAATCTGGTCCATGTTGCTTCTGCAACTTTCCTTATATTGTCCACCCATCTCCTGTGTGGAGGACCCCGTTTCCTTTTTAGGTGGCTCAAATTTTTTTTTTTTTTTTTTTTTTTTTTTTGTTGATTTGTCATCTGCAATCAGTCGCCAGACTATGATCAGATGTGTTGAGTGAGGGTGACGCTTGTAGAGCAGGAGACCATTGTCTCACTGTCTATTTAAGTATGTGGCTTCTCTTCAATCTTTCCACCACATCGACATCGTTAACTAATCCAGAGGCAAGTGGATTCGGGTGATGGATGAGTCGTTCGACATGCTGTTTTTTGTAGTGCTCTATTTCAGCAGTAACTGTTGAGACTTTCAAATATCCATGGATTTCTTCATTTCTCGCAAACCAGGGAGCGCTCACAATTGTCCTGAGTATGTTGTTTTGCACTCTCTGCAGGCACATGATGTTACTCTTGCTGGCAACTCCCCATATCTGAATGCCGTAGGTCCATATGGGCTTCAGTATAGCTTGGTACAAAAGGAGTTTATTGTCCACCGAGAGGACTGAGTTTCTGCCCATCATCCAGAGCAGATTTTTAAACTTGAAATTAACTTGATCCCTCTTTGCTTTGATGTGGTTCTTCCATGTCAAGCGTCTGTCCAAGTGGAATCCGAGGTATTTGACACAGTCAGTGTGGGGCAAGATGTTGTCCCCGAGGTGAACGGGGGGGCAATCACTTTTTCTCAAGGTAAATGTGATGTGGTTCGATTTTTGCGCGCTAACTTTGATGCGCCACTTTTGAAGCCAGTCGGAGGCATCCACAAGAACCCTTTGAAGCTTTTGACTCGCCGATGCGGGGTCATCGTCCACCGCCAGGTAAGCAATATCATCTGCGTAAGTTGCGGTCACAACGTCCTGCGAGGTGGGAAGGTCTGACGAGTAAATGTTGTAAAGTATCGGTCCCAGCACCGAGCCCTGCGGCACCCCCGCCTTAATGGGGAACAAGGAAGATCTGGAGTCACCGTGTCTGACCTGGAACAGTCTGTCCGAGAGGTATGACTTCAGGACAGGGAATACTGAGTGGGGCAGTTTTTCCTTGATTTTGCAGAGCAGTCCCTTATGCCAAACACGATCAAAAGCTTGTTGTACGTCCAAAAATGCAGCAGAGCAGTACTTTTTGTTCTCGAAGCATTGTCTTACTGTGTGGTAGACACGGTGGGCCTGCTCAATAGTCGAGTGTGCCCTTCGGAATCCAAACTGATGTCCGGGTATGATGTCTTGCACCTTCATTTCATTGAGTCTATCAAGGAAAACTCTTTCCCACAGCCTGGAGAGAATTGGTGTGAGACTTATGGGTCTATACGATGAACAGTCGTGTGGCGGCTTACCATCCTTGTGGATCATAATGATCTCAGAGACCTTCCACAGTTTTGGGAAATGAGATGTTCTGAGGATAGCGTTAAAAAGGCAAGCCAGAAATGTGACACACTTCTTTGGGAGTTCCTTCAGGATTCGAGGAGTGATAAGGTCGAAACCTGGAGCCTTTTTTGGGTTGAGGGTCTTTATTTCTTTTATGATCTCTCTGGGCGACGTGGGCCTAATGGGTAGACACAGCTGGAAGTCTTGGTTGAGTATAGTGTCCATGTCCGACTCATCTAGAATGCCATCATTTGGCTGGAACACTTGTGCCAAATGTTGAGCAAAGGCTTCCGATTTGTCCTCATCTGTTCGCGCCCATGATGTGTGGTATCTTAAGGGATAAGATGCTTGTTGGGGTTTCTTAGAGCAGCTGGCGGCTTTCCATAGGCAGTGTTCACCTCGCCCAGTTGGAGACATCGCTTCTAGAGTTTGCTTTAGGCTGTTATTTCGGAATTCGTGAAGGCTTGATCGCAGCTCCCTTATAGCTTTGTTGAGCTTCCTTTTGTCCGAGGGATTTCGGGACGTCTGCCAGACTCTCCTCAGGCGGCGTTTTTCAGCTATTAAATTTCGGATTACTACCGGTTGTATCATCCTCGGTTTACAGGTGATGTTGACTAGTGGCGTATTTTTCCAAGCTGCGACTTGAATGAGGTTCGTGACATAGCGGCAGGCTTCCTCAACATCCTCACTTGTTTTCATTGGGGTCTTCAAGTTGATATGTTCATCAAGATAGGAGCGGAAACATTCCCAGTCCGTCCTTCTATTATGTAGTGGAGTCTGACCATCTCGGTAAGTTATGGTTGAGCTCAAGGTTAGTATCACAGGGGTATGGTCAGATGATCCGTCCAAGCTGGACTCAACAGTAGAAGATACCTCACTCAGGCCACCCATCACGAAGAAGTCCAGTAAGTCGGGCACCTTCCTCGGGTCAGTAGGCCAATAAGTTGGTTCGCCAGTTGACAAAGTGAGATATTTATGTTGGTCAATGCAGGTCTTCAACTGTCTTCCCCTAGTCACAGTCAGCCTAGAGCCCCAAAATGTGTGTTTTGCGTTCCAATCGCCTCCAGATATGAACCTATTACCCAAGGTCTTAAAGTAAGTCGAGAACATACTGTCAGTAATATTGTATTTCGGTGGACAGTAGGTGGCTGATAGGGTAATAGGGCCTGAGCGGTCCTCGAGTCGTACACTAGTGGCCTGAAGGTGATCAGATGAGTAGGGTTCCAACAGGCAGTGTTTTAGGTTTGATTTGATCACCAGAGCAGTACCAGCGTGGGCGCCGCCATCCGGATGAGGAGTGCAGTAAATTTGGAATCCCTTTAAGCGGAATGAACTCCTGCTTGTAGTGTGGGATTCAGAAATTAGGACGACGTCCAGGCGATTTGAAATTATCAGACTCTCGAGTTCGTGTATGTTAGATGACAGTCCGTTTATATTCCACGTAGCAACCCTAAGCGACGCCATTTCATTATTTATTCAGCTTAGAGATCATGGCAGTGAGAAGGCCCATCAGAGTACTGATATGTTGAAGGAGTTGGTCTATCTTTTCAGATTGTCTTATGAGAATTTGTTCTACTGTGGTAGTTTGTTGACTGTGAAGGTTTTCACTTGTTATAGGTTGCTGGCTGTGGTCGATTTCATGTGACTTCTTTGAGTTTGGTTTTTTGGGGCTTCTGGTTTTACCTGCATAGCTCAAAGGGCTGGACGGGGCTTTTGGGATGGAACCATGACTCTCAATTTCTGTTTTATCGATATGTTTCGATTTAGCAGTGGGGTGTGTTGGAATAACGGGACGCTCTTTTTGCCTAGTTTTCCTGGTAAGGATCTCCTTGTAGACCTGGCAGCCCTTGTAGTTGGCAGGGTGGTCACTGGCACACAGGGCACATTTAGCTGGCGTGTTCCTGTCTTTTTTGGGGCAGTCTGATGTTTTGTGCCCTTCCCCACACTTGACGCAGCGGTATGGTCTCATACAGTTGTTTTTTGAATGGCCATACTGTTGGCATCTTTGGCATTGGACTATTGTCTTCGATTTACGAGGGTCCTCAATTTTCACTCGTTGGTGGTAGATATATTTAATGTCCTTGATTGCTTTGTTGTTTGCACTGGGTTCCAGGTTTACAAAGAATGTGTATGACGGTTTTTTATCGACACCATATCGTGCATTTATTATTTCACCGCGTACTTTGTTTCCCGTCTTTTCAATTTCTTCCACTATTACTTCATGAGGAGTTGTGTGGTGAAGATTTTTTATTACAACTCTATGGGGCCGAGATTCTTTCCTTGTGAATGTGTGCCCTATTAGTCCTTTCTGTCTGACCAAGTCGATAACTTTTTTGTAATTTTCTGCTGAGGATACCATCAGGCGAAGATGATTCTTGTTCACTATTTTGAATTTGAACTCTGATGATGAGATGACAGATGCTATTAGTTTGGTTAGCTCATTAACGTCCTCAATTCCATATAATATTATAGGTGGTGGTTTATTCGGGCGATTAGCGCGAACATTGAGATTTTCTTCCGCATCCAGTGGTAGCCCAGTGAATGAGTTCCCTATTTGCGTGGATGGTGGCATTGGAGGGGAATCTTCCCGTATCTTGCGCTTTTTGTTGGTGGGGACACGTTGCCATTCTGGAGGTGGTTGTGTCCAGGCTAGGGGCTTTTCAGATGTTGGGGAAGCCGATGCTTGTGATTGGGCTTTGTCAGTAGGCTTTTGCCCATATTCCGAGTTCCCACTGAACAGTGATTGTGCATCAGGGTTATCTGGAGGAGTACTTCCCAGAGACGCACTTCTGGGTCTTATAAACAGACTGGGATGGAAGGCCTGCTGGACGAGTTTCCGTTTTGTATCCGTCGTCGTCAATAATATGTTAGAGCGAAAGTTGCCCCCCCCAGAATCCGAGGGGCGGCCTGGGCACTGTCCTACCTCAGAGACAGGACAGTGCTCAGAGAGGGATTCTCCGCATCTCACGGTACCCTCCTGGGGTAGTTTTGTTTTGTATTCCGCCATTTCATATAAGTTGCTGATCCACAGCTTCGCCTTTGTGTCGGGTGAGATCCCTTAGGCCGCATCTTGCTAGACTTAAGGCACGCCCATGCCTACTGATTTGGTTTGCGCTGGATATTTTATTTTTCCAGTACCACCCCATATCTGGGAGGCATTCCCCTAATCACCACCTAGGGGCGACATTGTTGGGAGATCAGCAACTCCACTCATTGGTTTTGTAACGGAGTGTCCTTCTCCGGCCTGTTTGGTCCGCGGGAGGTATTTTATTTCCCTCCTACCCTGCATATCTGCCGAGCATTTCCCTATCCGCCACCTGGGACGCGTTCTCTAGGGGTAAGGCTCCCCCGAGAAAAGGTGGCTCAAATACCAGAACATAATTGCTCTGCTCCACTAGTCCCTGCCTCGCAGTGTGGCCTGCCCACTTCCACTTCAACTAGGTAGATAGGGCATAAGCTGAGGATGGAACCTGATTGGCTGCACACTTTCGTTCTTTTTCTGTATTTTTATGTTCTCTGCTCATATGTTATTGTGTATTTATATCATGTATTACCTGTGTCTTGTGTTGCCAATAAAACATTTTTCTTTCTTTCTTTCTTCATAAATAACTCAACACATGCCATGCCATGTTGGCAAAAAAGCTGCTACTTGAACGTGGGCAGGAAATACTTGTGTTTTCGGCGGACCATCTGTGGTGCCTCCCTACTTATCATGTCCAATAGAATGTGCGAATGAGACTATGATGACAAACGAAAGATTGAGCCAATCATCATTAGTCCACTGCTGGACATAGGCCTCTCCAGTTGTTCGCTACTTAGGACAAACATCATCATCATCATCAGCCCATTGCAGTCCACTGCTGGACATAGGCCTCTCCAGTTGTTCACTACTTAGGACAAACGTCTGGAGGATATACCCATAATCGCCACGCTGGGCAGGCGCGTTGACGATCGCAGGGCATAGCTTCTCGCTCCGGTGACGCTGCTGCCCGTCATCAGTCTATGGTAGCGTATTTAGCTACCTACGCCTTCAATCGTGATTATACCGCCACCAGTCGGTTGCCAGCGCCTCGTTTGTTATTCGGCAGGATGCACCACAGGCATGAGGTTGGCTTGGAGCGACATGATGATAGGCCGCTCCCTTCCATCCCGGCTCGAGCCAAGCGGGTCGCAATGTAGTTACGCCAATCAAATGATCGAGGCATCCAAGACGATTGTGAAGGTGCCTACTTACCAAGACTATCGCCACAGGGGTTGGAGAACGAAGACACGGTGGAGGTCTGTTTGTGATCGGGAGATGCTCAACTGGGCCGACGAAGCTTCCATGCGCCTTCACCAGATCTGTAAACAATTGAGAGACCATGCTATAACCACTTATGTAATGTCGCGTTAACACGCTCGCGTTCAACACGACATTCAACGGGCACAAACACAAGCACAAGCATGTGAACGGGCTGTTCGTCTGTTTGAATGTGCACGTGCGTGCGCAGAGTGTAGGGCAGGGCTGCTCGCCGAGCTGCTTGCCGGGCTGCGTGGCACGCGTGTAAACCTAGCATAACAGCTAACTTTGCGCGTAACATAAGTAGGTAGGTACAGGCACGTAACATAACGCGAACGCGAAAAACCAAAGCATGAACGTGAACTTAAAATGAAAAAGGACGCTTAGCGGTCGTTGACCCAGCAATACGTGGGTGATTTTCCAGCGATTCCAATTTCTACATGCACGGAGCATTCACAATAAAACACAATGTACCTATTAGTTGAGACGAATGGAAGATGTAAGATTAGGTATACTTACTCTCGTAAAAGCTGCTGATAGGGATGCTCGATGAACATCGATGTTCGATGATCATCGATGTTGAAAGCAAAAACATCGATGTTTTAACATCGATGTTACCATACGAAAAATATCGCAACATCGATGTTAACGGATCGATCATCGATGTTAACTTACGGCCTCATTTCTCACACGATACGCACGTCCAAACCAATGCAACTTAGAAAAAATATTATGTTTTCTATGAACGCATCCACAAATCGACGATTTTAATTATGTACATTTCGAACTTATACATTGTGTTTTACTTATTCAAGTATTAATGTAAAAATTATCGATGGATCCAACATCGATGTTCGGTTGTCGATAAATATCGAACATCGATGTTGAGCCTTCGATTATGACATCGATGTCAACATCGATGTTTTTTGAACATCGATCATCCCTAGCTGCTGAGAACATGCTGAGAAAGCGTGGTTCGTAAGTGCGATTGCTTCGGAAGCACACACAAGCCGGTATCGTGACCTAGGCAAAGCAGAACATTCTGCGTAAACTAGCGAAATAATTAATGAAAATGCAAAAACAAGCCAGTTACACTTACAAAATAAATCGCTCAATGCAAAAGTTTCTTCAAAAGTTATATCATACTTGGCACGACACAAACACAACAAGCAAGAGACGCCGCGAAAAGAAAAACACGCGGTAAAACAAACTTTGACAAGACAAAAAGTGGCTTCTATTTGTTTGTCAACACACAGAAAAAAAACGGAAGACCGAGTCACAATTTAAACACTCTTTAAGCAATTACTGGTTAAAATCGATTATATCTCAAATTACATGTTAAGGTTAATGTATATATTAAATTATTTAATGCTCTAGTTTTGAATAGTGAGCATTTTACACGTGTTTTAAATAAAAGATACAAATTTTAACGTCAATATTCGTATTCAATAACGACTACTAAAATTTCATTTTATTTAATTGCTAAATTCAAATTCATGTATGGCTTTAAAACACATTACTTGATTTTAAAACTTACCTTTGTATATTTTAATTGAAATTTTAGGTAGATTCTAATACCCCATTTACACTCTCGCCTCGCGATTCGCCTCGTACCTCGCCTCGTGACTCGCGCCACGCCCCCCGAAACGAGCTTGGTGTTTACACTCTCGTCACGAGTTCAGTTGTCTTTGAGCTCGCGACAATGGAGGACGTCGAAATGTTAGCGGCAACAAGTCATGGTTTATTGAACTACACACATTAAATACAAATAAAAAAGTAAAATGTCTTATGTTTTAAATCAATTAAAGGTCTATTCATTTCATTTGTAATGACAACCTCTTCCACGCATCGTTTACTTTTTGGTTCATTTTATGGTATTTATTTTTGGGTTCCACAGAATAGGCTATTATGGCTAAAAATTGTAATTAGTCCGTCTGTCCGTCCGAGTGTTCACACTCTCGCCTCGTCGCTCGCCTCGCGCCTCGCCTCGTCACTCGCACGCGAGTGTAAACGGGCTATAATACCCCATTTACACTCTAATAGCCCGTCTAATGTAAATGGGGTAATACCCCATTTACACTCTCGCCTCGCGATTCGCCTCGTACCTCGCCTCGTGACTCGCGCCACGCCCCCCGAAACGAGCTTGGTGTTTACACTCTCGTCACGAGTTCAGTTGTCTTTGAGCTCGCGACAATGGAGGACGTCGAAATGTTAGCGGCAACAAGTCATGGTTTATTGAACTACACACATTAAATACAAATAAAAAAGTAAAATGTCTTATGTTTTAAATCAATTAAAGGTCTATTCATTTCATTTGTAATGACAACCTCTTCCACGCATCGTTTACTTTTTGGTTCATTTTATGGTATTTATTTTGGGTTCCACAGAATAGGCTATTATGGCTAAAAATTGTAATTAGTCCGTCTTTTAGCTTATTCAAAAATAAAAGATACGTATTTTTTTATTTGTAAATTAGACTAAAACTTACAAAGTTATAGCCCGTTGAAATTACGCGTGACGTCACTCGGTGAGCCATTTTTACGGGAGCGAGTTACGTCAAAGACTCCCACTCCTAACTTTTGATGCCTTGTATCTTTGGTATTGTTTATTTAATTGAAAAAAGGAAAAATACGTGTCTTTTATTTATGAATAAGCTAAAAGACGGACAAATTAAAAAAAATTAGCCATAATAGCCTATTGGTTCCCTTTGAAATGCTCCAATAAATCTAAATGTTTCCTCATAAGACTAATCCATTTTAACGACCTGCGCGGCACAACGCTGAACCGCGAATGAAGCGAGAGCGCGAGTGTAAACACCCCGCTCGCGTTCGTCGCGAGGCCCTTTGACTCGTGACCAAAAAACCGCTCGCGACGCGAGCGCTGCGAGTGACGAGGCGAGGCGCGAGGCGAGGCGCGAGCGAGTGTTCACACTCTCGCCTCGTCGCTCGCCTCGCGCCTCGCCTCGTCACTCGCACGCGAGTGTAAACGGGCTATATACCATTGGACTTTGCCAAGGTACCTACCGGAAGTCTGGAATGAAATGCCTCAATAAGACAGTTCGTGATCGTGTTGTTCGTTCGTTCGCGACGTAGATCTTAAACGCTTATTACACCACCCGGTTTCAAAGGACCCTAACCCTAAATAAGGATGGTGTAATATGAATTATTTGCAGCGCATACGGCACACTTTTTGTGCGATAGAGTCTGCGTCTGAGACATCTAGGTCCCTAGAGCTCTGCCGACAGAATGATCGAAGATGTGCGTTGAGTCTGTGAAATATCCGCGACAGATTTTTGCGCTTCGTGTGCGTTACTGCATATAATAGGCTATTCCGGTCTCATTCAAAAAGCAGTTCAAATGCATCTTTTAGTGATAAAATACCACGGAAAAATAGAGATATATTTTATTAATATCAAATAATAAAGAAAAACGACTTTTAATTTTTCAATTAAATTACTTTCTCGAAAACAGCACAACTCTAGTCCGCCGTGACTTTTACGTCACACTTTTAGTAAACATCACGCTTCACTGAGAGATTAAAGTTATTTTCGCAAATACAAAATGAACTATAGTCCATATCATTGGTGTCTTGTGTCTGAATGTAAGAAAACAAGTGTTAAAACGCCGGAAAAGTTATGGATATAAGTGCCAACAGATTTAAAAATGAGAAATACGTGGCTAAAGATAGCATGAAGAGATCCGAAGTTATTGTCCACAAAGAGTAAATACTATTTTTGTGAAAATCATTTTGATGTAAGTATGCAATTTAATAGACCTTCAAAACTTGCAAAATTATATTCACAATATTGCAAAACTAATATTTCATAGGTTATGTCTTCGTGGAAGATTAGTGTTTTCTGCTTTCATAAAACCATCTTTCATGATGAAATTATATTATAACGCCGGAATATCGAGAAACGTGTTAATAATAACTAAGAATTTTCGAATTATTGTAGTAAATGTAGTAGACACAGTACTGAGATTATTTGTTTACAAAACAGATTACGTCAAAACTTTAGCCAACATGGCGTACAGCGTTTTCACCAAATTGGAGACAGATTAAAAAACATGAATTTTAAAATGAAAATATTAAATTTATTTTTCACTTTTATGAATTGATATTAATATTCTTGGTTTACTTTTTCATGATCTATCATATAAACATAATTTTATTTTTTTTTATTCATAGGGTGGAATAGCCTATTGCATCACAGACTAAAAAGTGTATGTATTATTATATTAATTGCTTATATGTGTATATATATCCATGTATGTATACGTATTTATAGCACATTTTAATAAGTAGTATATTTAGCATATTAGTTTATTGATTATAAATTAGGTATTATCTTTTACAGTGTTTCTTTTTACACTTACCGCACACACATTTGCTCTCTGCATGATCCAAAGGTTAACTGGTAGAGAATGCTCCTAGCATTAAGTTCGCCTTTTGTACCATTTTGTGCAATAAAGTTTTAAATAAATAAATAAATAAAAGTGGGTCACGGATAGTCTGTCGTCTGCGCTGCCCCTTAGGATAAGAGTTCGTGTCCCGATTAAAAGCCTTATTACACTACCTGATATTCAGGGCACTGAATACCGGGTGGGCGGGGACCCTAGTAACTAGTTAGTGCGGCTCCTGTGTACTTATTTTACACTACTCTGAAAATCGGTCCCTTAATCAGTTGATACGCGATAATCGCCCTAAATGTTATTACATTACCTACGCGGTAGCTAATGAAGTTGATGTACCTACATACTTTAAACTACATAGGTACCTACCTCATGGAAGTTAATACTTCCATCCATGACATACCTACCTACCTACATTATATTAAAGAATAAAAATCGGAACTATGGCACGCATGTTTCAGTGCGGCATTTATGAACTAGGGGTACCTAGATTTTTTACATTAGGTAGGTACCTATTGTTCTATAATACGATCTATATAGGTCGGCACAGCAGCGCATTGGTTTTGTTGTTTATTTTTTCTATGGTAAAACTATTACGTGGGCCGCACACATTCGTAATTCCGATCCGGAATTCCGAATTGAAATTTGGATTTGGAGAAATAATGCTCTACTTGCATACAAAGCGCTCCAGCATTTTATACGTAAGTAGAGCAATTTTACTGCAAATTACCTTATTTGCAAATTGCCACCTTAGGGTTGGACCTCATCTGGCAAAACGGAAACGCCTTTTTTCGTCGCCCTTTCTCTTTCTGTAGCTTAGAACTGCCATTAGCTAGACCGAGACAAAGCATAATGCGATAGCACGCGGCGCAATCTGACTGGATCGGTGGTTCAATTGGTAGTGTCCTCTGCCTTCTGAGCCAAGGGTCGTGGGTTCGATCCCCACACAGTACAAACATTTGTGTGCATGAATATGTCTGTTTGTATTGGTCTGAGTGTTTTCTATGTATATGTATTTATTTACAAAAAAAAAAATGTATCTAAGTAAGTTTATCAGTTGTCTAGCACCCATAGTACAAGCTTCGGCTTAGTTTGGGGCTAGATGGCGCTGTGTGGCCCAGCGTGGCATGTCTTAAAAAAAAATCCTCGAGGTGATCGACATACGGACCAAATGCAATGGTCGGCAGGGCAACAGTCCGGTGATGATGACAAGGCCGCCCTGGCCATCATCGTAGTCATTTAGAAAAATAAAAATGGTCGGCAGGGAGACTCCGGAACGCTGAAGCGCGCGATAGCATGCTAGCTAACGCATCCTTCACTGCCGATCACTTACTATCTAGGTACCTACCTATTGTTTTTTCATATGTAAATTAGACCAAAAATGACAAAGATATAGAGCCCGTTAAAATTACGTGTAACGACAAAGAGTGGGGGGATTTTGCGCCACTGACGTCAAAGACCCCCACTCCTCCTACATTTGATGCCTTGTATCTTTGTTGGGGATGTAAGGGAGCGACCCATCATCTTTTCGCTCTAAGCCAACCTCACCTGCACGTGGTGCAGCCTGCCGAATAACGACCGAGGCGCTGGCAACCGCCTGGTGGCGGTATAACCATCACAATTGAAGGCGTAGCTAAATACCACAGACCGATGACGGGCAGCAGCGTCACCGGAGCGAGAAGCTACGCCCTGCGATCGCGAACCCGCCTGCCCAGCGTGGCGATTATGGGTATATCCTTCAGATGTTTGCCTTAAGTGGCGAACAACTGGAGAGCAATAGGCTGATGATGATGATAATCTTTGTTGATTTTGTTTAAATGAAAAAAGGAAAAATATGTGTCCAATATATTTTTATAAGCTAAAATACGGACTAAATAAAATTTAATTATTTTGACCCTGGAAACATCCTATTCTGTTAACAAAACATCTTAGAATTTAGAATGTACCTAGTAGGTAGGTATGCAGGGTGGCAACCACCCTGGGGGTGGTTGCCACCCCTTCTCGGGGGTCAATGGTTGTTTTTTCAAAATAACCTCGGATATCGATTGAAAATCTAATTTTAAGCAAAAAAGTATCTATAAAGTTTCTCGAAAAATCTAATACTTTTCAAGTTATTGGCAATTGAAAATTCGCAAATTTTTCACGTTTTTCATCAGTTTTTTTTCAAATATCTCCAAAAATATACTTACGTTTTATCGAAAATTTTTTAAGGAACGAAATTATAGCAGGTAAAAAAATGAACAATTTGGTTTTTTACAAAGTATTCTAAGTGCAATATTAAGCTAGATATTAAAGATCAAAGCCGTTTTTTATTTTATCTGAAATTTCATCGATGTAGTCGATGCCATCTAGCAGCGAGCAAATGCATTTTATGCTTTCTAATCAAAAAGGGTTTTGTAGTGCTTTAAATAAGCTTTAAAATGAGCACTATCAAAAGTCTTTTGCACGTAAAATAAGTGAGCTATATTGCAAATAAGCGGAGCATCGAATGTTTTTTCTTTTCAATCAATGGGTTTAAATAAGTGCCATTTCCACCAAAACTAAAATTAATCATATTCCGCCTAGAATTAACTTTATTATGAAGAGTTTTATAGATTGTATTAGTTTGGCTGCTTTAGGACTCATAGTTTTCAAAAAAGTCACGATTGAAAAAAAATAGAGAATTTCAAATTTTTAAAAATCCCACCTTTTTTTCGTAATATCTCAAAAATGACGACAGATACGTATAAAAGTGTAGGGATAAAAAATTTAGGTATTTTTTTGACAAACAATTTGGTTTTTTTGTTTTTTCTATCAAATAAAAATTGACGGAGATATGATTGTTTAAAGAGCGCGTGGCAGCGCAATCACAGCCTCTCTTAAGCCCTTTCACCCTTCACCGTTTTAAAACAAGGTTTTTCACTATATATTGCACTAAAGGATGTTGTAGCTCTCTTAATTACCTTTACAATGGTGTTTCATAAATTGTGATAGCATGAAAATTTAAGGAGTTATGGCCCAAAAACTTATCATATATTTTTCTACTTAGTAACTGAACATTTCGGAGTGTGAATATTTGGAGCAATGCGAAATGATTGGCGACACATCCAAGTTATAAGATGCTATGAAGCTGCCACTATGTCCGGAGCCGAAACGTGGACATGAACTGTAAGGCTAGTCCACAAATTAAAGGTTGCTCAGCGAGCTATGGTAAGGGCTATGCTCGGCGTCTCTCTGCGGGATCGAATCCGAAATGAGGTGATCCGACAGAGAACCAAAGTCACCGACTAGGTCACTGGATTAGTCAGCTGAAGTGGCAGTGGGCTGGCCACATCAGCCGCAGAACCGATAAGCGTTGGGGTAAACGAGTTCTGGAGGGGCGAGGACGCCCTCAGGCCAGGTGGAGTGCCGATTTGCGCAGGGCGGCTAGCTAGTGCTGGATGCGAGAGGCCCAGAATCGATCTAAGCGGCGAACATTAGGAGAAGTCTATGTCCAGCAGTGGACTGATATGGGCTGATGATGATGATGATGAAAATATTACTTACTCTCTATTACTTACATCTTTTTATGTCATACCAAAATATTTTTGTGATTTTTTCAATTTAGGGGTTGTTTGCTTGGGTTGTAAGATTTTCAAGGGGTTGAATATGATTTTAATATGAGATAATTGTATTAGAAAACACTTTACAATTTCAACACTTACTATTAGACTGGTTTCTAGCGATAAAATGGCTTAAACTCAATTTTTCCATTAAGGGGTCATTAAGACCCCTTAAAAATAATTGGCGGAGTTCAGATTGTTTTCACTTTTGAAATTGAGGGTAAGATGAGCCTAATTCCAAAATTTCATGCAAATCTGATCACAGTAAAAAAATTCGGAGGTTAGCCCGTATTTTTCGCTTCATTGACTGCACTATAAGTAAAACTCTTAAGGACATTTATTAACCCTTATTCAAGATCACAGCACATTAACGCAACTAAAAATAGAGAAATAAAATTATTTTTAAAAAAAAATTAAACCGACTTCAAAAAAAACACAAACGACCAAAACTAAAAAGCGATAAATAACGTAAGTAATTCTATCCTTAGTACATAATTATTTAAATATTACAATTATCACTTATTTTTGAAGTCGGTGCCAGCCAAACAAATAAATGTATCTAGGTATATTGTCGTGGGGATTTGCCGGCCGAGCGGGTCATACAACAACAGTCTACGTTAGGTAGGTACCTAGAGGCTGGCACCGACTTCAAAAATAAGTGATAATTGTAATATTTAAATAATTATGTACTAAGGATAGAATTACTTACGTTATTTATCGCTTTTTAGTTTTGGTCGTTTGTGTTTTTTTTGAAGTCGGTTTAATTTTGAATATATATTTCATGTACAGAATTGACTTCTCTACAGATTTATTATAAGTATAGATAGATGTTTGGGTATTAATCTAAACCTAAACTCTTACAATAATAACTGTGTTAGTAGTGTTAATTAATATTATTCTAAGCCTGATCTCACCTTATACCTATGATACATGTAATTTTGTTGAAACCTTAATCCTATGATTTACCTATTTGGGCGACTCAACTGCCTACCTATATGAAATAAAGGAACGAAAGCTTTAAGTTAAATAAAAAGTCCAATAAAGGTATCATACTTATTTATTTATTATCACATGACTTAACCATAATTTACATAAAAATATATAATAGGTATAACAAAAAACTAAACCTATAGTTAACTAATAGTTACAAACAATAAAAACCTAGGATCTTCTTTATTATGTTATTAATAATTATTATTTATTTATTTCAAAAAACCAACGGCGTGACAAAATGACTTAAATGTAAATTATATTATATGTTAGGTAAAGCTAATAACAGGTTTCTCTTTATGTACTTATGAATACCTATGTCGCAGGCAAATTCTATAATTCGCCCGTATACAAACGGCGTCGGCAGTTTACAAAGACAAATGCGTTATATAAAATGCCGTACGCCGGTATGTACACCCTGTTTCATTTATATTATCATGGTCACCCTAATACACAAACCAAGTCGACGTTGAGGCGATGACAATTTGCCTTCGGCATTTTATAACACGTTTTTATCTTTGTTAACTGCCGACGCCGTTTGTATACGAGCGAATTATAGAATTTGCCTGCGACACCTACACTACGTAATGGCATGATTAGTCAATCACTCCTGATTATTATCGAATGACAATAGTAAGTAAATACAGAACATAGCATGATTTATCTTTAAATTTTAAATTATACAATAGGCAAACTCCGCTCCGTTCCGCTTATAAAGCGCAGACAATCATTCCGTGTCTCATATTTTCCAAAATTAAGCCGGCTCTTTAGATCGTTTGGATATAAGAATGTGTCGTATTTTTCTAAAGATTTTCTAGACCCTAATTGAGACCGGTGCTCAAAATATTAATTTTAAATAAATGTACAATCTTAAATATTTATGTTTCATGTCTGTCAAACAGACTAAGACCATTCTATATTGGGGTGTGCAGTAGGTACACCCCAGTCTAGGTATTATTAACACAATGATCTTGTACCACCGGCCTTGGAGGGACTCTTAGCCCCCATAAAACTTTATAACGAACCCTTAAAAACAGTTTATAAATTTAAATATCTTGGACATATCGTTACTGACAGCCTTAAAGACGATAAAGATATTGACAGGGAACGTAGGGCGCTGTCGGTTAGAGCAAATATGTTGGCACACAGGTTTAGTCGCTGCACGGATACAATCAAAATTACGCTTTTTAAAGCATATTGTATGCCATTTTATTCGTGCAGTTTGTGGGCCAACTATACCAAAAAGGCCTACAGCGCCCTACGTATCCAATACAATAACAGCGTGCTGAAGGAGATAGCCGACAGTGAGGAATGTTCACTGATCGGCAAAATGTTGTTTAGGACAAGGTCAGTTTTAGAAATAAGGTACTAACATAGAAATTAAGCTTGTACTAAAAATGTATGGATCTTTAGTTATCTGAAATAAATACTTTTTATTTATTTTTATTTTATTTAGCCGACGCTATCCATCACCCACTCCCACCCTACCCTACACCCTTTTCCCATTCTCAGGTCACTGGTCAGGCCGGTGTCTTTAGCGCCCAAACAGCGCTAAAGACACCGGCCTAAAGCTACCCTCTTTGACCTGAGCCTGAGGAACCCTGTCGCACATAATATTGGCGAAGGGAGAACCAGCTTAGGGCACACCTTCCTTGCCTACTCCGGCGAGGAGGTCAAAGAATTGTTCCAAGTCGCACTAGAGATTCGTGAAAGGACGGTCGCGTCCGACACCAGCACTGTTTTTACGCCATCCAAAATAACATGGGCCAAACATTCTGAGTCCGTCAAGTGTGATCAGTTGTGATCTATAAAAGCAGACGAGCTGCTGCGGAGTGTTAGTGCCATTGGAGAATCTAGAAGAGGCGTTGACGGAGCGAAGCGGCAGAATCAGCCCACCCTATGGAGAAACCTGTATGCAGGTGTTGGACTGAGAGCGTCAGGAAGAGTGTACCGGCCGGGCACACCTAACACAGCAGCGGACTCACAGTTTAAGAGACAGAAAGATACAACAGTCGCTCTCGGGCTTTCGCGCGAGACGGACGCCTTTCTGATAACGCTGCGACTTGCTTTTTTCAAAGCAAGTTACAGTTATCTTATTTCTACAAGAACACGTCGGCCTGCCTTTTGTGCAAGACCCTTCGCATCGTTGCAAACCCACGGTTTTAGTGGTCGCTCGGTTGATACCTAACGGTGCCAACGAAGCCGAGCGGAGTGCGGACCCAGGGCACTCGCCTTGTCTTTTCTAGACAAGGCAATCACCCGGACGAGGATAGCACCACCGGCCTTGGGGGGACTCCTAGCCGACGCTATCCATCGCCCACTCCCACCGTACCCTACACCCTTTTCCCATCCTCAGGTCACTGTGTTTGGGCGCTAAAGACACCGGCCTAAAGCTACCCTCTCTGACCTGAGCTGTTAGGAACTCTGTCGCACATAATATTGGAAGGGAGACCAGCTTAGAAAGAGCTATTGAGCAAAATCGGGGGTCTAAGGTGTTTGTACAATCTCTTGGAAGAAGCCACCTGACTAAGCTGACCACAGCAAGTGGAGAAATCGTTGCCTCAAAGCCGGCGGTTCTCTCGGAGGTAGAAGACTTCTACGGCCGGTTATACGCTTCGCATGCATCTCGACCTGATCCCGAAAATGAGGATACTAGAGCCACATTGACACGCCATTTCACCGAAGACTTGCCAGAAGTCAGTACTGACGAAATCGAGATCGCTCTTGGGCAGCTTAAAAATGGAAAAGCCCCTGGAGAGGACGGCGTTACAACAGAGCTGATGAGGGCTGGAGGTAGAGCCGTATTGAGAGAGCTCCAAAAGCTTTTTAACGCTGTCCTTCTGGAAGGGAGAACTCCGGAGGCGTGGACTAGGAGTGTGGTTGTCCTGTTCTTCAAAAAGGGAGATAAAACCCTATTGAAGAACTATAGACCCATTTCCCTTCTAAGCCACGTCTATAAGCTGTTTTCAAGAGTGATCACGAACCGTCTTGCGCGAAGACTCGACGAATTCCAACCGCCGGAACAGGCTGGGTTTCGGAGCGGATACGGCACCATAGACCACATCCACACAGTGCGGCAGATTATACAGAAGACCGAAGAGTATAATCAGCCCCTGTGTCTAGCATTCGTGGACTATGAGAAGGCCTTTGACTCGGTTGAAACCTGGTCTGTTCTGGAGTCCCTGCAGCGATGCCAAGTAGATTGGCGATACATCCAAGTGATGAGATGTCTCTATGAAGCCGCCACCATGTCCGTCCAAGTACAGAATCAGCAAACAAGGCCTATACCGTTGCATCGAGTAGTGAGACAGGGGGACGTTATGTGTCCTTCAAGCTGGAATCCTCATCTCTGAAACCTGCATGAAAACGAATTTTGACTATGCCAAAAAATAGTCATGAAATAGTCATAAATAGTCGCCAAGTAAAAAAAATAGTCGCATTATAGTTTCGGAGTTATAGCTATAGGTTAGTGAGGATTCTGGCTTGACGTTCAAGCTGTAATCCTCACCTCTGATGCAAGCAAACGGCAAAGTCTATCGAATTGGTTTATGTTCCAAAAAATAGTCATGAAATAGTCGCAACGGCATACCAAATTTCAGAATAAGTCGTTAAG
The DNA here is from genome assembly GCA_031163375.1 of Conogethes punctiferalis. Taxonomy (NCBI): domain Eukaryota; kingdom Metazoa; phylum Arthropoda; class Insecta; order Lepidoptera; family Crambidae; genus Conogethes; species Conogethes punctiferalis. The sequence goes on along the minus strand of CM062105.1, from coordinate 8,263,334 downwards.
AGATTCCAGAGATATAAGGGTAGGTTGGTGAGGATTCTAGCTTGAACATTTGAAAACTTCAAATATCTCCGAAACGGCTACGATTTTCGATTTGAGTTTTTGCCAAAAAATAGTCGTGAAATAGTCGTCTCCAACGGAAATAAATTTGAGCTGATTTAATTAGAAAATAAAAAGTTATAATTTTCCCTACAATTTTGGAGGTACAGTTGTATACAAAATGTTTTACTTCATTTGATATTATTGTGAAATGTTCTGCTTAAAATATAATATTTCGTTCAATTAGGTATTTTCCATGGCAGCTGTTATGATTAAACAAAAAAAAACAAACATTTTTATGTAGCTATTTTTATTTATTATAATATAAAGTCTGCATACCTACAAAACTTGTTTAAATCTGAAATCAGTACATATAATTATACAATTACCGACACCCAGCAAAAAGAATAACTATGAGCTTTAATTATTGATCTTTACATATATTTCACATTTACCTTTAATGTTAATATCACAGCAATGCGTTTTTAAAATGGTTAGAGCTAGTTCCACAACACTTACTAGATGGCGTGACTGTCAAGTAAAATACTCAAGTCAATGAAATGTCCGCGACGATGATTGTGGGAAGACACTAATGGTGCTCCCACACTGCCGCGCCGTTAGAAAATGTTTAGCAACGTTAGCAGACATTAATTAATCACATGTCATTGTGTTAAAAATTATTTCATGTTAGAAAATGTTTCGTAACTGAGTAAACATTTTATAACAAGTTATCTTCTATCCATACTTATAATAAATATGTAGAGAAGTCAATTCTGTACATTAAATATATTTTCAAAACAACTATAAGGGAGTCATTAGTGATCGATATTGATGCCAAAAATGCAATCAGTAAAATTGTTGTCTGTCTGTCTGTATGTTCGTTATAGAAAAAAAACTACTAGACGGATTTTAACGAAACTTGGTACGATTATTCTTCATATTCCTGGGCAGGTTATGGTATACTTTCATCACGCTACAATTAATAGGAGCAGAGCAATGGCGGGAAGTGTTGGGGAAACGGGAGAAATTTTTATCTGTATGTTTGATCGCGCCTCACGCGAAAACTACTGCTTGGAATTAAATGCGGTTTCACCAATGTATTGCTAGCAATCCAACAACCTCTAGAGGTCTAACTTAAAATCTGGGTACCATTTTGTGGAAGTCGGTTATTTTTGAAACCCCATATCCACGCGTGCGGACGCCGCTGGCACAGCTAGTAACAAAATAAAATAAGTGTTATATTTTGTTTGGCGCATCCAATAAGATCGCTTCTTCTTTTGTAAACAAAACTAAAAGCTATTCTAATGGGCAATTCTTCTTCCATTTTTGTATAGACACTCCCTCAGAACGCAAAACCAAGTAAGCAAATGCCGGATTTAAATGTTAGTAAACATTTTTCATCAGTGTACGGGCACTTATAACATGTGACACTTCCTAACAAAATGTAACAATTGACAACATCTGTTAGTAAATATTTTTTTTATTTAATCTTTATTGCACAATAGAAATAGTGCACAAAAGGCGGATCGAATGCCGTGTAGGCATTCTCTACCGGTCAACTATTGGGCTAAGCAGAAACAGATGTATGTAGGTCGAGTGTTGCAAAGTGGGATAGGATTAAACAGGGATTAAAATATTAAATAACTTAATAGATACATACATAATATAGAGTAAATAAAATAAAATATAAATGTATGCTAGAAAATGTTTACAAATATTATCTAACGGCAGTGCGGGGGCACCATAAAGGACGGAGACTGTGAGGCCGAGCGCTCCCGAAGCTAGCATGGAAATGCCCGAACGGCATACCTATTATTCGGTTGCGAACTCCGCCCGACACCCAAACAATAGGCTCGGCCCGTACTTTCACTAATGCGTTATCTACTGACATAAATCTAGTGCGTGACTATTTTGTGTTTGTTTGTTGATATAAATGAATGATACATGTTATTGAAAGGAGAATGACCATTGTAGTATGGGCTTTGGTTTCAGATTTTATCACGTTGTACCTCCATGAAATCTACCTCATTGGATAGAGTATTAAACATAGAATACATTATAAAAAACAATAAGCATCTAATTCGCCGGAGTTGCGAGCAACAGGTTCATGAAGTTCATTATTTTAGGTTATTTTTCACAACGTTAAATACCTTTCCGAACGGCAGCTGGGCGTCCTGCGTCAATCATAACGAACAGTTGCTAAAACGGCGATTATCTAATTTCAATTTCTACAGTTACGGAGAAAAAATGCGCTCAACTCAACGTAAAGATAAATCAAAACGAATAAATCGTCAGTGCTAAAGCAAAACAATAACATTACTCTAATGTCAATGTCATGTCACTTTCATTATTTTTTTTCATTTTTTTTTTTTAATATTGGGTTTTACGGCTCTGGGAGCGTGCCCTTTTAAGCCAGTCTTTATGTTTTATGCAGTTTGTTTGGGTAGAGTTATTGTTCAACAATTTTTGTTGTAAAAGTTACAGTCACACACAACACAATCACATTTTTTTTTGTCTTTTATACACATATTTACAGGGATTTCACAGTATTTGAAATGTATTGGAATATGGCTTTAAAATATTTTGGGTTCGTTAGCATTAGTTCAACACTTTGCGGAACGTCACTGTCGTCACCATTGGCCTATTGAAGGTCATCGACCAGCACCAGTCTGTCAAGATTAAACCGTTGGCACTTTAAAATTATGTGGTCTAGATTTGCTTCCTCCGATTCATCGTTACAATGCGGGCATGTAGCGCTCTGCACGAGCTTGAGTCTTCTCAGGTGAGTGGGGGTATGGCAATGGCCGAATCGTAGACGGTTGATCGTGGTTACGAATTTGCGATTGTCTATTTGCAGTTTGTTGCTGTGGTACCAAGGTTTGGCGGGCGGGCTTCCTTGGATCTTCGCGTATATTTTTTTTCATCACTCTTGGTGTTGCCCGTCGCAATATAAATGCGAATCGATATTCATTGGATCAATCGATATTCATTCACTTAAGGTTTGTTGTCATTAATTGGAAGGTAAAGTAACTGAATATTCTCGAAGATATTCTTTTCTATGAGAAAAAGATTTTGTTTTGTAAATATCCTTAATATTTTCTTTTTAACCCTCCTTCATCCTTCCGAGTTGTGTATCAGGAATCGATTATTGTGAATTAATATTTTAAATATTGGCAACCCTGCAACCCCAAAAAGTACAGTTCTTTGGTAGAGGAAGTACTTTGTTACAAAACTTACTTTTAAATTAGCACTTTTTTCCCCGGCGAAGTTTTGACTTGTTTTTGTAGAAGGTCTTGTGAAAATGAAATACAATTTTTTTCAGGTTAATTTCGTTCATGTACAAAACGAAACCATATTTGGGCATTCTCCTTTGTATCTAAATTATTTGCATTATCATATTAATTACTTTTGAACACATACACTTTACATATTACTATTATTGTAAATAAATATCAACCTATGAATAAAATTAAATTATGAAAATTTGTGTAAGTATACCATCTATCCATCTACATTTTACATTAAATTTTTATTAATTACCTATTAATCGAACTGACCGAAAAACATGAAATGTGTGCGCGCGTAGGTATGAATGTGGAGTGTATGTAGGTACATAACATACATATACAAGTGCATTTATTTACTTAAATCACTACATCAATAAAAGGAATGTGTAGGTATTATCAGTGTTTCCGCTTTGTGATATCAATGTAGGTAAGTATTCTTGAGCTATTACGTTAGTAATTTGTAATATAATTAATTTAATCAGTCGGTTGTTGCATTCGCAAAATTTTGAAAAAATTGCTATTTGGTATATTAAAATCATGCAGTAATTTGTGATGTGTTCCTTGGTGAAGGATTTAAGGGCTCAAGATATCGTATGATTGAATTCATGAACTTTTACATAGACGGGGTGTCGTTTTGGAAGTTATTGTGAGTATGAATCGTAATTTTGTCTTAAATTACAATTAACAACCCGCCCGTCTATTTAGTCCATTAACGGAGCATAGACACATTGCGCCCTGTGGTATGGGGTGGAGTATAACCTATCGATATAGTCAACCGAGGTATCCCTTTTTGCAGCCCCAAGGAAGTCAATAACACCTGCCTTCGGGCAAACGTCGTTCATCGCGTGGTGCCGGGAGACCACACTGACCTCCCGAGCTGTGCCGCCCGCGTTGGGCAGCGCGCGGGGGCTTTATCTTACGGAAACGTTTACGTAGCGGTTACAATAAGACGAAATATTATAGTTCAAGCGAAATATTTTACAATAGTATAAAATGAAGTAAACATTTTGTACACGACTGTACCTCCATAGAAATGTAGGGAAAAATTAACACTTTTTAATTTCAAATTAAATCAGCTCAAATTTATTTCCGTTGGAGACGACTATTTCATGACTATTTTTTGGCAAAAACTCAAATCGAAAATCGTAGCCGTTTCGGAGATATTTGAAGTTTTCAAATGTTCAAGCTAGAATCCTCACCAACCTACCCTTATATCTCTGGAATCTCTTAACGACTTATTCTGAAATTTGGTATGCCGTTGCGACTATTTCATGACTATTTTTTGGAACATAAACCAATTCGATAGACTTTGCCGTTTGCTTGCATCAGAGGTGAGGATTACAGCTTGAACGTCAAGCCAGAATCCTCACTAACCTATAGCTATAACTCCGAAACTATAATGCGACTATTTTTTTTACTTGGCGACTATTTATGACTATTTCATGACTATTTTTTGGCATAGTCAAAATTCGTTTTCATGCAGGTTTCAGAGATGAGGATTCCAGCTTGAAGGACACCTTAAATTTTAAGTTAGACTTCTAGTAATACATTGGTGAAAACCGCATTTTATTCCATGCAGTAGTTTTCGCGTAATGCGCGATCAAACATACAGATTAACATTTCTCCCGTTTTCCCAACACTTCCCGTCACTGCTCTGCTCCTATTGATTGTAGCGTGATGAAAAGTATACTATAACCTGCCCAGGAGTATGAAGAATAATTGTACCAAGTGTTCGTTAAAATCCGTTCAGTAATTTTTGTTTCTATAACGAACATACATACAGACAGACAAAACTTTTATTTATTGCATTTTTGGCATCAGTATCGATCACTAATCATCCCCTGATAGTTATTTTGAAAATATATTTAATGTACAGAATTGACCTTTCTACAGGTTTATTATATGTATAATATAGATTACCTTTTTTTCAATTGATTACAGGTTTCCCAGTGCCCAAGAAAACCCAACAGAATCAAATAACAGAAAAGCAAGCGATTACATCAATTAAATCGCGATCAAAAGAAAATACTGTAGTAATAAAATCAAAAATGGTTAAAATTAAGTCAAAATCTGACGGAATTTCGAAGAAACCTCAAATGGTAGACATTTCTACATTGTATGAAAGACTTGGCTTAGATAAGAATCCCATGGGGTGCTACAAAGAGAAGCCTCCTCGAGTGGCAAACTGCTACTAATCTCCTTCGGGGGATTGGTAGTAGTGGGTCCTGGCGCACCCTGGGCAACGGCGGGTGGTAATCTCCTAGGAGATTGCCACCCGACGGCTAATTCTCAATGAGGGAGACGAGCTTGCTCGTGAATACGAGCAAGCTGGTCGTCTCGCCTCGGGGCAGACAGAGTCTGCAGCTGCGCGACGTGGGCGCGCAGCACGGTTGGACCGCATTGGCGGTAGTGTGGATGGACGCATGTGATGCGTGGTGGTTTGTCGGCGATGGTCGCAGAGGAAGAGGAGTGCCCTTCGGGGGATCTCGCGGTGTTGTCATTGCCGTCCTCCCTGTCTTCTGCGACCCTTGCCGCCGGACCCATTGGTGGTGCCGGTTGACGGCGTCTGTCGGGTTCGCGGACGCTGTCCTGGCGGAGAGGAGGGACGCAAGGTGATGCGTGGTTTGTCGGCGATGGTCGCAGAGGAAGAGGAGTGCCCTTCGGGGGATCTCGCAGTGTTGTCGTTGCTGTCCTCCCTGTCTTCTGCGACCCTTGCCGCCTTACATTTGGAGGAGCCGGTTGACGGCGTCCGTTTGGTCTGCGGACGCTGTCCTGGCTGCGCACTTGTGCGCACTGGGGGGCCCTTGTGGCCGTGGTTACTCGGACGCGACTAGTGGGTGTTGGCCATTGGCCGTTTTTCCCGGACGTGTCACGATGGGCGGCGTATTTATACGCCGCGGCTCGGCGGGTCCTTCGGCCACGGTTCTCGTGGCCGTCGGATAGGTCCTTTATGGATTGGTCGCCGGGCAACCTGTTTCCCCTCGCAAGAGGGACCAGGGGGCTTGCCTTAATTGGCCGGCCCGAGTGGAGTTAACCACAATAAAAAACCACCTGTTATCCCGACTTCGGTCGGGACCAGGGGGCGCAAGCTCAAGTGGAGAAAACCACACTAAAAATCCACCGTGCGGTGGCGACTGCACGCCCGACGGGGTCCAGCGAGGGTTGGTGTGGGGACATCTCCCTTGCCTTGCACGGATCCCGTCCTTGGAGGAGGGCGACGGCTTCTGAGCCCTAGGCTGCCCCAAGTGGGGGGGCCAGTCGAGTCTGCGCAAGCGGACTGCGCTGGTGGTGGCGTGGTGTAATGGTTTATACCAAGATCCCACGTCACCATCACCCAAGGCGCGTTGACGGTGTAGACCGGGGTTTTTTAGTGGGTATTCTCCGTCTCGCTACCATCTAGAGGCGGAGTGAGTCCCACATAACCTGCTGCGTCCCCGAGTAGCAGGTATGCGTAAATGCATTTTCCCCCGGTGCAACAAAAAAAAAAAAAAAGATAAGAATCCCATAGGACATTTAAGAAAGAAACCCCATAAGGATGAATCCTATCAGTGCAGTTATTGTGGAAAAGCATTTAATATAAAAGACAGTTTAGTACGCCATATAAGAATGCATTCCGGTGACAAACCGTACCGTTGCAGTCATTGTAGTAAAGCGTTCAGTCAAAAGTATCATTTGAAAACGCATATGAGAACGCATACAGGTGAAAAGCCTTATCAGTGCGCATATTGTAGTAAAGCATACGTTAATAATAGTCGTTTAACAATACATGTAAGAACGCATACCGGGGAGAAACCGTATCGGTGCAGTCATTGCAGTAAAACTTTTAAGTACGCAGTACGCGTTGAGCCGCGCACCACACCGCGGAGCCGCCGCCCCGCGAGGTGAGGCGAAGAAGAGGCGCCAGTCGACGCCGAGCAAAGGAGCGGTTCACCCTCACTTATTTTGTCAAATAAGTTGAGGGTGAACGAAGAAAAAGTTTTTATAAGGTACCCCCCCCCCCCCCCCCCCCCCCTACGACAAACAGCGCTCACATACCGGACTCCGATGGGCGGACGCCGTCCGCCCGATTATCACCTCAGGGCCGCGCAGGCGGCCCTGCGCGAGGCAGGAGAAGCAGACTCGCCCGCATCTCCGCAGACGTCGCCGCCAGCGCCGTCCCCGCCACCGTCACCACGCTCCCCGACCTCATCGGAGTATTTCGACAGGTTCGGGGAGCCCGTTCCATCGCCGACCGGAGCCGGACCGGCCCCGGTGTCATCTGTTGATGCACCAGGGACCGCCACCAGGCGCCGATGTACCGCGTCGGAGCGGAGCCCGGACGCCAGCACTAACGCCGAGAAGAGGTCCCGGGTGCTCTCCCCCTTTAGGGTGGAGACCTCCTCGTTGTGGAGCACTTGCCCGACTGGGTTTCTCACTTTGGGGCCCTTCGCGGTCTCCTCGGCAGTGCCCCGAACGCGCGGCCCTTCAAGAAGGGCGTGCGATTCATCCCGAGGTCGGCCAACGAGTACCGAGTTGTACAGCGGTACTTGGTGGACCTGTCCAACCGGGATAGCAGTATCCAGTGGCACTGCTACAGTGGCACAGCTAAAAAAAAAAAAAAAAAAATATATATGCCCCACCCGACTACACGACATCATCCTCTCCCCTCCCGCGCCGCATACCTTGTAAGCCGCAGACGTGCCAGGTTGCGCGGGAGGGTTTCCTGAATAAGGAGATATCAGCACCCGGGACAGAAGAGCCCGGGCAAAGATCCGAAGATCGAGGCCCGTACCCGAGCACCGCCAAGAGCGGCTCGAAGAACCAGAGTTGTTGTCGCGAAATACAGTCAGGAATTCGCTCTCGGGCTTTCGCGCGAGACGGACGCTTTTCGGATAACGCTGCGACTTGCTTTTTTCAAAGCAAGTTACAGTTATCTTCTTTCTACAAGAACACGTCGGCCTGCCTTTTGCGCAAGGCCCTTCGCATCGTTGGAAACCCACGATTTTTAGTGGTCGCTCGGTTGATACCTAACGGTGCCAACGAAGCCGAGCGGAGTGCGGACCCGGGGCACTCGCCTTGTCTCTTCTAGACAAGGCAATCACCCGGACGGGGATAGCACCACCGGCCTTGGGGGACTCCTAGCCGACGCTATCCATCGCCCCCTCCCACCCCACCCTACACCCTTTTTCCCATTCTCAGGTCACTGTTTGGGCGCTAAGGACTCCGGTCCAAAGCCACCCTCTTTGACCTGGGCTGTTAGGAACCCTCTCGCACAATAAGACTGGCGAAGGGAGACCAGCTTAGGGCACACCGTAGGAACACCCTCCTCGCCTACCCCGGCGAGGAGGTCAAACAAACAAACTCACCCCCGGGCTGTTCCCGCCCGGGGCGATCGTAGGACAAGTTAGGCGCGACTGCCGCACGGTTTCTTGCTGTTTCTTCCGTGCGGAACGCGACGCGAGGGAAACAGTGTAATTTCGATAGCCACCTAAAGTTGTTCCTGGTCGGGCGCTATGTCGCGCACCGACCAGATTCTTGACGAGCTCGTCACCGAGCTGGCCGACAACCTAGAGCACCTAAAGGCTCTGGCGGCCAAACTCCCCGCCCTCGCGGAGTACTTACGCCCAGTCACGCGGAGGGCAGTCACTCCGACCAATGACCAGGCCACGCAGCCCACCCCTTCCCCCTCAGCTTCGGAAACCACCACCACCGAAGAGGCGATGGACACTCAATCGGAGTGCTCATCGTCGGCAACCTCCGACCCTTCGGACTCGGACGAGTTCACCCTCGTAGAGGGCTCCAAGGGAAAGAGGAGTCGCCGCAAGAGGGCCAGAGCGGCGAAACAAGCCGCCCTCTCCCCGCAAAGCCCAGAAAGCCCAACACCGTCGAAGGCTCCTAAAGCCAAACGGCCCAACCCCACCCCAAAGGAGGACCTGCAAACCCCTCGTCTTCCACGAGGAAAGTCCCACCCCCTCCACCCTTGTTCATCCAGGACAAGGAGAAATGGCTGGCGGTCTCAAACCGCTGCGCCATCAACAAAATTAACTACCTGTCGGCCCGGACTACCCAACAAGGGATTAAAGTCACCGTGCAAACGGTAAAGGACCACAGGTCGCTCACCTCGCTCCTCAAGAGCATGAACGTAGGGTTCCATACCTACGCTCTGCCCGAGGAACGCCAACTCCGCGTTATTCTGCGCGGAGTACCAAAGGAGCTGGAGAGCTCCGACATACTGGCCGACCTTAAGGCCCAGAACTTCCCCGCCCTAGAGGTGCACAGACTGCACCGAGGCAAACCCAACCGCGGGAACGCGATCATGTATGACCTAGTATTGGTCATACTGGAGCGCACCGAGGCTGGTAAGGCCATCTTTAACATCAAAAAAGTATGCCAACTCTCTAGCATCACAGTAGAGCCCCCGCACAAACGAGGCCCCCCTGGACAATGCCACCGTTTCCAGATGTACGGGCACTCCGCCCGCAACTGCCACGCTAAGCCTAGGTGCGTAAAGTGCCTAGGCAATCACAGCACCCAGGAGTGTCCCCGTCCCAAGGACAGGGCACTCTGCACTGAGCCGCCGAGTTGCGTTCTGTGCGGCGAGACTGGTCACCCCGCGAACTATCGCGGGTGCCCAAAAGCTCCCCGCGCCAACAACAAGGTGGCTCAGAGGCGGGCGGCTGCCTCGGGAACGCCTAGCGCGCGAACCCCCATCCCCGCCCCACACTCACGGCCACTAACAGTGACCGCCTCCACCGCGCAATCGCCCCCGAGACTAGCCCCTCAGTGGCCTGCACCCTGGGTTACCAAACTTAAACCCAACCCACCAAAGGTCCAACAACAACCGGCCCCCCAGGAAGTGCCTAAACCACCAGCCACCCAACGAGGAGCCCCCGTCAACAACACCCAGGCGACCACCGATCCCACAGAGGACCTTAACTTAGTAACGCGTTCTTTGCCGCGATTGACTTCAACGAAGTCAGCCGCATGGCAAACAAAATTAGAGTCGCCGAGGGCAACGTGCCCCAAATGCTACAGATAGCAATCGAGTTTCGCGAACTCAACGAAACTCTCGCGAATTTTAATACCCGACAATAATGGAAGTACACCAAACGAAGAGTAGAGTCAAACCGCAATAAAAGTAGGCTTCTTCAACGCCTTACATTATTATACATACAATTATATATGCCCCACCCGACAAACTGACATCATCCTACCGCGCCGCATAGCCCTGTTAAGCCGCAGACGCGCCAGATTGCGCGGTAGGGTATCCTGAACAAGGATACAAGTACCCGGGAAGAAGAAAGGCCCGGAGATGACGCCCGGGCAAAGATGGCTGACATCGAAGCCCGTACGCGAGGCCCGCCAAGTGGGACCTCAAGACACGTAGTAGAAGCTGGCACTACATAATTCATTCCCTAGTAATAAAGTAGGTTGGAAATATTTCAGCCCACTGTCGTCAAACAAGATTGGTAAATGGACACAAGCTTAACCCATATCTTCCCACCGCCCCATTTAAGGTGCACTTGCATTTTACATGACAAAATAAAAATTATGAAAGTGTGGGTAGATTTTAAAATTTTATCTTACACTAGACGCCATTGCGGTTAATCTAATAAAATTTGATAGTGATTTCACTCATACGTTAAGTATTTATAAATCTTCGAATTTTGTGAATTTTAACTAAAGTCAATGCCAACAAAAAGTAAGTTGTAACTCTTACAATAATCATTGATAATTTTAGTGAAGCTATGTTTCTAGTAACTTATTAGTTGTACTATTGGGTAACATTCTGAATATGAAGAAAATTTGTTTTTATGCATACATCAGGCAGCATAATAGACCAGGGAATTATGCTAGAAATCCAACAATGTTAAGGATTACCTACTAAGAAAATGGGAGAAAAAAAGTAGAAATCGCAAAACAAGGATGCCAACAGTGAGTGACAGATATCGTCCACAGTGACGACAAAGCAGTTACTCGGCTGGGACTTGTAGGCTCTGCTCACCGGCGTAACGCGCCTGTACCCTCCCGGCCAGGATCCACCCCGCCCGCGGGCCCAATCGCGAGGAAGGGAATCCTACAAAAGGAGACGGAGATTCGTATATCGACCCATCACTGTAAATCGCATTGAGAGATATAAAAAAACATAGATTATAAAATCTCTCAAATATCTTACACTGAAAATAATAGGCATATTGATCAAATGTATGCAAAGCTATTTGACACAATTAAAAATTAATTTAATACAGTGTTTACTAAGAAACAGGTTAAGGTAGACAACACTAAAACAAAATTTAGTGATTGGGCTACTCCAGGTATTTATAACAGTAGAAGAAAGTTATACCAACTCTATGAACTTAAATCCACTACAAAGGATGAGAATATAATAGAATATGTTAGAAAATATTCGAACCCTGTGACTATTCGGGAAAAGTGTAGGGCAGGATGTGCTGGCGACCGACGCCTGTCCGACTACCGGTCGCTTTTTGTGACGGACCGAATCAGTAAAGTGCAATACTTGGTTGATACTGGTAGTGACTTGTGTGTATTCCCTAGGTCTTGTATTAACAAACATTGTCGTAAAACCGATTACGAACTTAGTGCGGCTAACGGATCTGTAATTAGTACATACGGGTATGCGCATTTAGTGTTCAATATATATTTTTTATTTTTTATAATAGCTCGACATAATGGCTTCCCTACGCCTGATGGAAAGCGAAAGAGAAGGCCCAAATCGCTGTGATATTGGCTTGCGCCGTAACTTTGCGTGGCGCTTTATTATAGCAGACGTCTCAAAGGCGATAATAGGCGTGGATTTCTTATCCTATTATAACTTAATAGTCGATGTGCGTAATCAATGCCTAATAGACGGGGCAACTACGCTCATTATTGGGCTTGATTATGGTCCCCTCTTGAATAAAAAAATTGTCAATTCTAGTGTCTCCAACTTTTGTATGCCAGGGGCTCCACTTAGTTACATAAGCAAGACAGTGGAAAAATCTAGGTTTAATAAACAGTCTATAATTACAATTATGATAGGAAATGGACTGAATGTATGTAAAAAAGAAATATTAAATAGCTTCACAAAGCTATCAGAACTTGATGTGAAAAAAATCATTTTATGTGCATTCCCCTTTTCAAAGGGATACACTGATAAACAAAATGACAGTATTCATAAGTTGAATACTGTTAAGTCTGCTAAATAAAAGTAAACACATAAATATAAAAGTACATACATAAATAGATAGAAATAAATATATTAAAACAATAGATATAATGTTTGTATAAATAAACAATAATTTGTAAAATTGCATGTTCACCATTAGTTATACATTAATTCATAAAAGCATCAATAGATGGCGCTGTACGCCTTTACACCGCGCGAACGTTGTGATTTTCAAATATTACTAATACTTTACTTTACAAACAATAAATTGCCTCCGTTCTGAGTGTGGAGTTTTATTGAATTTCAACTCAAAGCTTTTGGGATCCTGTACCGAATCTGTACAAGGTCCTTGACGAGCCGAAGGACGGTTTTTGAATGAAGACGCACACAAAGTTCTGTAAATTTCAAAATTTGAATGTGGAAGCACAAAGTCAATGGAGTGGATTGCCTAACTGAAGTACATTGCTGCCTTACTATCGCTGGTCTACGGAGATTGCTGAATGGACGCCGACTTGTATGGAGGAAGGAGCGATAATACAGAGAGCTAAGTAAAGAAGTGAAACCGTGAGTACAGTGTTTATTACAAGTGGTAGTTTGGACTTAGAATAGTTTCGCAAAAAACGACGGAACGGGGAACCTATGCCCGATTTCAGAGCGATTTTGTCCAAACACTTAGAAAATTTTCGCGAAAAATCACACTGAACTTAGAAAATTTTGAACTCAGTTTCACTTCAGTAGTCAATTGCTTCAGTCGAAAAGGTAACATTACATATATATAAAATGGAGAGAGACTTGCGGGTATTACACAACTTAAAATCGCAGATTGAGAAGGGTTTCACCAACTTCAAGAAATCACCCAAAGAGCGCATAAATGACACATACGTCAGAGCTAGACTTGATGCTTTAGAGAAGCTGTATAAGGATTTTGTTGAGAGACATGAAAGGTTGATAGAAGAGTACGACACTGAGGAGTTGGATGATACAAGCTACGTAAAGCAAGATGTTTTTGAAGAAGTATTCGAAACGTTTTTAGATTACAAGGTTCTACTTCAAAATTCCCTTTCCAAATTAGAATCCGTGTCAAAGCATGTAAGCGATGTTTCATCTAACAGTGCCAATAGAAATTCGGTTCTCAAGTTGCCTAAAATTAAGTTGCCAACTTTTAGTGGCAAGTATGTTGAATGGACGTCGTTTCGCGATTTGTTCACTTCACTTGTTCATAATAACTCGTCACTTGACGACGTGCAAAAACTGCATTATTTAAAGACACAATTGTTAGGTGAAGCGGAGCAGCTCATACGCCATGTACCAATTACGCAGAATAATTATGTAAAATGTTGGAATATGTTAAAGGATCGATATAATAACAAGCGATACATATCTTTTTGCATTCTTAAACGCCTGTTCAGTCAACGTAGTATTGTACATGAATCTTCTACCGCTCTTAAAGAATTGTTGGATGTAACTACTGATTGTTTGCATGAACTGTCAAATTTAGGTATTGACGTCACTTCCTGGGACGTTATTATCATATACGTTGTAAGTATGAAGTTGGACGCCGAGTCGCGCAAGCAGTGGGAGTTACAGGTTAGTGATACTTCTGGCGATTTACCTACATTGACTCAGTTCAAAGATTTTTTATGTACGCGTTTTCGCGCTCTAGAGTTTTTAGAACCCAAAACCAAATCTAAGGTTACACCAAATGTGATTTCTAATCCTAAAACTTTCCATACAACTACTAATATTTCGTGTCCGCATTGTGCTGAAAGTCACAAATTATACAACTGTAAGAAGTTCGCAAACGAGGATGTTGATAAACGTCGTAGCATTGTCCACTCTTTGGGGCTTTGTTTCAACTGCCTCGGGTATAATCACTCGAACAAGGTTTGTCGCTCGTTCACCAAATGCCGTATTTGCAAACGCAAACACCACAGCCTTTTGCATCCCAAAAGCCAATCTGACACTGCAGCAACTAAATCAAATGCTGACCACAGCGGCGTTGATGTTGTGTCAGATAGCGAGGCCATCACTAACATTGCAACCCATTTTTCGCAAGGTACTACAGTCCACCAACAAGTTTTATTAGCAACAGCCCTTATTAAGGCTGAATCAAAAGATGGGTCGTCTCAAGTTTTGAGAGCGTTGTTGGATCAGGGGTCAGAAGCCTCATTTATATCAGAAGCTGCCGTTCAATTGCTGCGGCTTAAGAAGACGTCTACTAAAAGCGCCATATCAGGTTTAGGTGGGGGGCAGGGTGACCTTACCTCTAAGTACACGGTAATGCTCAACATTCAGTCACGCTGTGATCCTACCTTCTCCATTCAGGTAAGAGCCCATGTGCTCGGGACTCTTACGTCAGTTTTACCTAAAAGAAAATTCAGTTTAGTAGATTGGCCTGACATTGCTAATATCGAATTAGCTGACCCAAATTTTAATTGCCCCAACAAAATTGATATTTTGTTAGGAGCAGAGACTTATTGTCACATTTTAAAAGAGGGACTAATCAAAGCTCCCCAAGGAACACCCATTGCCCAAGATACTTACCTTGGATGGATTATCTCAGGAACAATCGAAGATTTGAGCCAGGACTGTCATCACAACGTCATAGTCAGCATGCACACACAGGTTGAAGAAAATGACTTGCTGAAAAGAATATGGGAGCTGGAACCAGAGCCAGTTTCCCTCAAGAAGCGTCTAACTAAGGAAGAACAGGCTTGTGAAGACTACTACGCTGCTACCACTCGAAGAGACGAGTCTGGCCGATATGTCGTGAATCTTCCTTTCCGTTGTGCAGATCCTCCATGTAAGTATGGAAACTCGAAGAATATGGCTGTGAAGAGACTTGAAGGTCTTGAACGGAAGTTCTTGAAACACCCTGAAATCAGAAAACAATACACAGAGGTGATTAATGAGTATTTGACACTTGGACACATGGAAAAAATTACAGATGAAAATGAAAGAAACAAACCTGATGCTGTATATCTGCCACATCACGCGGTGATAAGGGATGATAAGAGCACTACCAAATTGAGGGTGGTATTTGATGCATCGTGCAAGGGAACGAATGGCTTCTCCTTGAACGATACCTTAATGGTAGGACCCACACTGCAAGCAGATTTACGGCACATTATCATGAAGTGGCGCGTTCATCCTATTTGTCTGTCTGCTGACGTCATCAAGATGTTTAGACAGGTAAGAGTTTCTGAGGAACACGTCGACTTCCAAAGAATAGTATGGAGAGAAAATGCGGAAGACGACATTGAAGACTATCGCATTTTGGTTGTATCATTTGGTACTGGTTGTGCCCCGTACTTAGCGGTCAAGACAATGCAAAGAATTGCTTGTGATGAAGGTCATAAATATCCATTGGCCGCTGAAAGGATAAAATCAGATGTGTACATTGATGATGTCATGACAGGGTGTCAATCGGAAACCGAAGCAATCGAAGTCTACAAGCAGTTAAACCAGCTCCTCGCAGAGGGTGGGTTTAAATTGCAGAAATGGACAAGCAATTCAGACAAGCTCTTAGAAGTTTTCAATGAAGATGCAGGAAGAGATATTGAGATAAAGCAAGATCAAGTAATGAGAGTTTTGGGACTTACCTGGAACAGAACAACTGATGAATTTGACTACTCGGTGAAGCTGCTTCCACGCGCTGCCACGTCCGCACCTGAAACAAAAAGAAAAATTATTTCGGAGATTTCACGTCTGTTTGACCCACTAGGCTGGATAGCGCCGTGCATAATTACCTCAAAGGTTTTTATCCAACGGCTGTGGATCACTGGAATGGGTTGGGATGATGAGCTGCCGCCGGAGCTGCTGAAACAGTGGGAATCATATCGGGGTGAATTAAGCAAATTGATACATTTTCACTTACCGAGATGGGTAAACACCACGACGAATGACGCCAAAGTTGAGCTGCATGGATTCAGCGATGCATCCAGTATCGCATACGCTGCCGTCATATACATCCGTGTGGTTGATTCAATTGGCAATGTCCAAACCCACTTAATTACCGCCAAGTCCAAAGTAGCACCGATAAAACAAATCTCCATTCCGAGACTCGAATTATGTGGTGCTGTTCTTGCAAGTCACTTGCTGATTGAGGTGGCCGAAGTGTTGGGAGTACCGAAGTCTCACTTACATGCGTGGACCGACTCCACAGTAGTGTTAGCCTGGCTTAATGATCACCCGAGTCGGTGGAAGACGTTTGTGGCCAACCGCACGTCGGAAATCCTCGGTCTTCTAGACAACTCTCAGTGGTCTCATGTGCAGTCGAAGGATAACCCTGCCGATATTGCGTCGCGAGGCACCACTCCTACTGAGCTCTTGAGTAATCCTGTTTGGCTACACGGCCCAAGTTGGTTACGCAATGAGTCTCTAAATTACGAGAGGCCCAGCTCAACAAATCACAGCGACGAAGAAAGAACAGTACGCGTCCATACGACGGCGGTAACCCCTGAAGATGAAGACGATTGGTTGTGGGACAGATTTTCTTCGTTGCGAAAGCTGGTCAGAGTGGTCGCCCTTTGCAAGAGATTTATCAGAAGATGTCGTGAGCCAAACGTCAAGGTACTGCCTTACCTTTCTGCGTCTGAAATAAAGGAGTCGTTAAAGCTTTGTATTATGAAATGTCAAAAAACTTGGTTCCGTGATGATCTTCGTACTCTCCATTCAAAAGAAGAGGTTAACAAAAGTAGTCCTCTTTCTTCGCTGTCGCCGTTTCTTGACGACGACGGAATTCTACGAGTCGGTGGGAGAATTCAACGTTCCGAATTACCACCTGAAAGCAAGCATCCTATTGTTGTCTCACACAAATCAAGGCTGGCTAAATTGTTGATAGCTGACGCTCACGAGCGAACGTTTCACGGAGGGCAACAATTGATGCTCCGGTTCTTGCAGTCTAAATATTGGATTTTGAGAGCCAAAGGTTTAATTAGGTCATACATTCACCAATGTGTTCCATGTATTCGTTACGCAGGAATTTCACGCAATGCGTTGATGGGAGAGCTGCCTTCTTGTCGGGTCACGCCTAGTAAGCCGTTCTTGAATTCAGGCGTCGACTTCGCAGGCCCCATAAATATCCGATTTTCCAAGGGACGAGGGCACAGATCATACAAAGGATACATTTGTTTATTCGTGTGTATGGCCACTCGTGCTGTACACATTGAAGCAGTCTCGGATTTGACGTCAGCAGGGTTTCTTGCTGCCTTCAAAAGGTTTGTCGCCAGACGTGGCCATTGTAGCCACCTCTGGAGTGACAATGGCACAAATTTTGTGGGTGCTTCTCGCGAACTGCGTTGTCTGTTCGGTGACGAAAGGAGTCAGGTTGCTTCTGAAATTGCTGATGCTTTAGCCGATAACAACACAGACTGGCATTTCATCCCTCCTCATTCTCCAAACTTTGGAGGGCTATGGGAGGCAGGGATCAAAAGCGTGAAGCACCATTTTAAACGAGTGATAGGAGATAGCACTCTTACCTTTGAAGAGATATGCACAGTTCTAAGCCAAATAGAAGCATGTCTCAATTCAAGACCGCTATCTAAGGCCAGTTCTGAACCAGATGTAGCTCCACTAACACCTGGTCATTTTTTAGTAGGGCAACCTCTAGTATTGCCACCAGACTACAACTTCGAACAACATAATCATATCAGCACCTTGAGGCGCTGGCAATTGACGCAAAGAATGGTCCAATGCTTCTGGCGACGGTGGTCGGCCGAATATCTGACAAACTTTTTTCAGCGTCATAAGTGGTCTGTACGGACACCGGGATTCAAATTAGGCGATGTAGTGCTACTTAAAGAGGATAATTTACCTCCAGCAAAGTGGTTGTATGGAAAGATTGTCGAATTGCACCCGGGTAAAGACAACATTACGCGCGTGGTCTCGCTTCGCTGTAAAAACTCCGTTATAAAGCGTCCAACTACGAAGTTGTGTCTTTTACCAACAACTGATTGTTAAATCTATTAATAGGTAGTATCTAATTAAGTAGATATATGCCTGTTTTTTTTAATTGTTTGTGATACTTTGTTTGTAATTTGTTATTCCGTAACCAAAGGACAATATGTATACTGTTAAAATGTTGTTACTGTTTTAACTTGCTTTAGTTGCTTTGATACGTTTGCCTTAAGTATATTTAAATGTTTAACTTTGTAATTTGTAGCTATCTGTTCTCATGGTGGGCGGATTGTAAAGACTAGTCTTTGGTGGGCGGAATGTTAAGTCTGCTAAATAAAAGTAAACACATAAATATAAAAGTACATACATAAATAGATAGAAATAAATATATTAAAACAATAGATATAATGTTTGTATAAATAAACAATAATTTGTAAAATTGCATGTTCACCATTAGTTATACATTAATTCATAAAAGCATCAATAGATGGCGCTGTACGCCTTTACACCGCGCGAACGTTGTGATTTTCAAATATTACTAATACTTTACTTTACAAACAATAAATTGCCTCCGTTCTGAGTGTGGAGTTTTATTGAATTTCAACTCAAAGCTTTTGGGATCCTGTACCGAATCTGTACAAATACTTTACTATACAATCTGACATGTAGTTATAAGGACAAATTTGTGTTTTTTGACACAAATTTATTTATTAATAATAGTTTTTCAATGACTGGCAAAACTTTTTATTTGCCTTATAAGAGAAAGAAGGAATTGGCTTCCTTATTAGGCTATAATATTAATAATATTATTAGGACATCTAATCAGATTTTGGAAGTTGTTCCAAATAATTTAAATTTAAAATTGGGACAATAGAGGATTACTCTGGCACCTTAGAGACAAAGGGAAAGCCTATCAATTTTAACATTGTACATCAAAATATACAGGGTGTTTCCGGCAAAGACTTAGAATTAGAATTGTTTTTAAATACAAAAAATATCCATGCTTTATGTATCACAGAACATTGGCTGAGACAGCATGAATTAATTCTAAATATTGATAATTATAAAGTCTGTAGTTCTTTCACAAGAGACTCTGCCATTAGAGGTGGGTCGCTTATCTTATTGCAGGGTGGCATTTCATTCAAGGAGCGAAAAGATATTGTATTGCTCTCACTGGAAAGAACCATTGAGATTGCTTGTGCAGAGCTTGAGCGATACATTATAGTTTGTGTATATAGGCCTCCATCTGGCAATTTTGTTATATTTGAGTCCCGTATGGAAGAAGTTTTGAAAAAAATTTGTACATCTAGCAAAAATATACTTGTTTGCGGCGACTTTAATGTAAACATTCTGGACAAGTCACAGAACTCCATTAGGTTCTTAAATCTATTTAAATCATTTAACTTGCTACCTTTGTTTAATGAACCTACTAGAATCACTCCTACATCAGCAACTTGCCTGGACAACTTTTTCAGTAATTGCAGTGTAAAAGAAAAATGTATAATTAATTTTGTCAACTCGGACCATGCCGGCCAGTTGGTAGTATTTGAACAACAAAGTGCTCGCACGACGTCTAGTTTTATTTGTAGACCTGTCACCGCGAACCGCATAAAAAAATTTAAGCAAAATATTAATGAAAAAGTGCACATTATGAGAGCTGATAATAATAGTATGCGAAATGGCGATGTTGATCAAATGTATGAAAATTTGTTTGATGTTATTTCTAAAGAATATAATAGTGTATTTACAAAGAAAACTATAAAGGTCAATAGTTCTAAAGGTAGATTTAGTGAATGGGCGACACCAGGTATTTATAAGAGTAGGCGCAGGTTGTTTGAACTATATGATATAAAAGCTAACTCAAATGACCCTTCAATTATAGAACATGTAAGAAACTACTCAAAGGTATTCAAGAGAGTATGTGCTATAGCGAAATCAATGTTTCTTAAAGATAAAATAAAGAAAGCCAGCAATAAGATTAAGGCGACATGGCAAATAATCAATAGGGAAACTTGTAAGAGTAAAATTAAGGATCGCAAGTTCTGTTTGAAAATCGACGATAAAACTGTTGAATCGGATGTTGAAGTGGCAAACGCATTTGAATCTTTCTTTGCCAACATCGCATCTAAAACGACGGACACATTGAGTTCTAGCCCGCGTCTTGCTTATGACCTCCTCAACACATATTCAGTCGAATGTAAAGTAAAGTTTAATTTTCATCAAATCGACGCCCTAGACATTTTGGATGCTTTCAGAAAGTTAAATATTAAAAAGACTGAGGATTACTGGGGACTTTCTGTTGATATATTAAAAAATATAATCAGCATTATTTCACCAATTTTGGCAACAATTTTTAATAAATGTATTGAAACTGGGCATTTCCCAAGTTTGATGAAACTTAGTAAAGTCATACCACTATTTAAATCCGGTGATAAGTGTGACCCATCAAACTTCAGACCAATATCTATACTTCCCGCTTTAAGTAAAATTTTCGAAAAAATTATATTTAATCAATTAATAATCCACTTACAAGATAATGATATATTGCATAAAAACCAGTATGGATTCACCAAAGGTAAATCCACTACTGACGCTGGTGTAGCACTCG
Source organism: Conogethes punctiferalis (assembly GCA_031163375.1). Taxonomy (NCBI): domain Eukaryota; kingdom Metazoa; phylum Arthropoda; class Insecta; order Lepidoptera; family Crambidae; genus Conogethes; species Conogethes punctiferalis. The sequence continues at coordinate 8,242,360 of CM062105.1, read as the reverse complement.
TAAAACATGTATTTGATGCATGGGAGAACAAGCAAGATGCTGTGGGGATTTTCTGTGATTTGTCAAAGGCATTTGATTGCGTTGATCATCAGACACTACTTATGAAGTTACGTCATTATGGTGTATCGAACGACTCGCTTAGTATGATACAGTCTTACCTGATAGGAAGAATCCAAAAAATTAATGTTAACGGTAGTCACTCCTCTGGCGCCCCCTTGCTTATGGGTGTGCCCCAGGGCTCAATATTGGGACCTTTGCTCTTTTTAGTATACATTAATGATCTTCCATGTTTTGCAAAAGACTTATGTGAGATGGTGCTATTTGCCGATGACACATCTTTATATCTTTAAGGTTGACAGACAAAGAGAAAATTTTGACGAAGTAAATGATGCTGTCTCTAAAGTATTACATTGGTTTACAAGTAACAATCTGTTACTAAATGCTAAGAAAACTAAATGTATAAAGTTTTCAATGCCCAATGTCAGACAAGTCAAAACAGTCATTAACATAAATCAAGAACCCATTGATATCGTTAACTCAACAGTGTTCTTAGGTATCACCTTAGACTCAAGATTGCAGTGGGCTCCACATGTTGCTGCCCTGACAGGACGACTTAGTTCAGCTGCATATGCTGTTAGGAAGATTAGACATTTAACTGATGTCGACACTGCGAGATTGGTTTATTTTAGCTACTTCCATAGTGTTATGTCCTATGGCCTTCTACTGTGGGGCTCAGCGGCAGACATCCAGACCATATTTATTTTACAAAAGAGAGCTATCAGAGCCATATACAAACTTGGCCCACGTGATTCTCTTAGAGACCTTTTTAAAGAAATAAATATCTTAACTGTTGCTTCCCAATATATCATGGACTGTTTAATCCATGTTTATAAGAACAAGCACAAGCTTCCTAAAAATTCAGATAGTCATAAATTCAATACCAGAAACAGGCACAAGCTAGCTATTCCTAATCTGAGGTTGAATAAATGTGGAAAGTCATTTATAGGGCTTAGCATAAAAATGTTCAATAAATTGCCTCAATGTATAATTGATCTACCCATACAAAAGTTTAAATTATATATTAAAGGATGTCTAATAAAGAAAGGTTATTACAGAATTGAAGACTATTTAAGTGATAAGACTGTATGGTCAACTGCCAAATAAGCGGATGCTGCTCGCCTGCACTTTATCATAATAAAATTATAACCATTTCATTGGTTGTTTATATAGAGTCATATGTAACTTCTATTCTATGTGAGCTACGTCCTTCAGTTAATTTATTCATTTATTAGTTTTATGAGTTTGCCAAATATTTTATATTGGGGTAACTGGACTAGTCATGCTCACTAAAATGTTTCTGGGGTGGTGGCGCTGTGTGGCGGGTCGTTACATTCCCTCAAATATGGTTGAATGAAGCGATGGCTGGTACACACGTCATACTTGTGAACAGGTGCTGCCTTGGAGACTGGTCTACTCCTGATTGCCCTATATAGAGTATGTTAAGGTTAATTTTTTTTTTTTTTATCTAATTTATAATTAATTTTTTAAGGCCCCAGACTGTATGACGTGGTCGTAGTTAAAAGTATGAATGTGATAATAATATTGTAAACACCATTTTGAAAAGAGCAACTACACGAGTTTCTTGCCGGTATCTTCTCGGTAGAACGCTGCTTTCCGAACCGGTGGTAGCTTCGACGATTTGTAAGTGTTTTTCATAAAAACCTATACAAATAAAGATTATTTTGACTTTTGACTTTTGACTTTGACATTACTCCGGCTTTGCTCGCGAAAAATACTGATAGCATTTCTTCTATCAAAATAACGTCTGGCGGTGATACGGTATATCATGACATACTGGCTCAGTATCCCGACATCACCCGCCCTTCTGGCATGCATAACAAAATTACTCACAACACTCTTTATCACATACGCACCACGCCCGGACCACCAGTATCGTGTTCCCTAGTGCTACTTAGGTATGCAATTAATTAAAATATTATCTAAAAATATTCAATAATACACTAAGTGACTGAAAGAAAATAGTAGATACCTAAGTGTGCATAGATAAATTAGGTATTTGTTTTTACTGTCCTATTTGTACGCACACCACACACCAAAACTGCTCTCTGTATGACCTAAAGGTTGTCTTATAAGGAATGCTCCAGCATTAAGTTGAACTTTTTTGCACAATAAGGTTTAAATAATAATAAATGAATCTTTTACAAATGTATCCCCAACATTTCACGTCTTATGATGATAAGTAAGTACAAAGTGAATGTTTAAATTATTGCAGATCAGTTAATTAAAGCTGGCGGCAGTGCGGCACGTTCGCAGTAACCTACTCACACTTGTGCAATTTCACTATACAAAAAAACACAGCAAAAGTAAAACTATAACCGTCCCCTAGTCGCGCGCGAGAGAGACAGGCAGACTTTTCATGATGCCCATGTAGTACGACGTCATGCGCGAGCTTATTAACAGATACTAGTGTAAATATGTCGAATGTGCCAGCTTTAGTTAACCGACCTGTAATACATCTAAATATATAAAAGGAGAAACTGGCCGACATTTCAACACGCGCAGCCTAAACGGCTAAACGTAGGCACTTGAAATTTGGAAGCGACGTAGCTTAGGTACCGTAGAGGCGCACTAAGAAAGTAATTCCCGAAATTCCTACGGGAACGGGAATTAGCGGGAAAAGTAGTATTGAACCCGTGCGAAGCCGGGGCGGGTCGCTAGTTATAGTATAACCTAAAGCACCTGGAATCCTTCGAGATGACTGAGTTTCCAAACGCAGGCCAACAGCTGGTGAGGGTGTCGTTAGCTTCGTCAGTCTTCATAAATGACTTCATTCACGTGGTTCCGTCTTCAGTCAGGTGCAAACCTGGAATATTGACAATGTTTTATTACAACAAGCTTTCATTGAGGGAGCAACAGAATCATCAACAGCTTATTTACTTGTAAAAACCATCATCAGCCTATTGCAGTCCACTGCTGGACATAGGCCTCTCCAGTTGTTCGTCAGTCAGGGCAAACATCTGGAGGATATACCCACAATCGCCACGCTGGGTAGCTACGCCTTCTAATGTGATGGTTATACCGCCACCAGTCGGTTGCCAGCGCCTCGTTTGTTATTCGGCGGGATGCACCACGGGCACTGTGGCTTGGAAATGACGAAACGATTTTTTTTTATGCAATAGGCCGCAGACGAGCAAATGTGACACCGCCTATGAACACCATCAACTCAAATCATCAAACATACAAGGACACACAAACATTCACGGACACACACAAACATACACGGACACACACAAACATACACGGACACACACAAACATTCACGGACACACACAAACATTCACGGACACACACAAACATTCACGGACACACACAAACATTCACGGACACACACAAACATTTACGGACACATACAAACACACCAACACGAGTGCACAATGTAAAACTTAAGTGCCTTTTTAATAAATAAAATGTGGTGCAATTGTAATTGATATCCAAGATACAAGCTTGCTTAGTTTGGATATCTCTGAAATTTCTGTAAATGATAAATATAAATAAAAATCTTTTTGATTTGATTTGAAATCGAGTTCTGGGGTCGCCTTTTAAATAGGAGTACCGCTCGTTTCTTGAAGGCTCCCAAGTCGTAGCTGTTTGGAAAGACTGTCGCAGAAAGTTGGTTCCACAAAACCGATGCGCGAGGCAAGATGTTCCTCATCTTGAATCCAGAATGGGATTGCAATCCGTTACGTGAAAAGATGAAAGCCGCTCTCTTACATCCCTATTACTCTTTTTTTTTCTCGACATAATGGCTTCGCTACGCCTGATGGAAAGCGAAAGAGAAGCCCAAGTTGCTGTGACAATGGGCAAGTAACTGGTCAGTTACCTGTCAGTTGCCACCGCCATGCCGGCCCAACCCTAACCCCCCACGAGCTCCGAAAACCCTACTCACCGCCAGAAACACGACCCAGAGGTCATTTGGCTGCGGTATTCTATAGGGTGGAGGTCATTCCCCGGACGGGCGGCTCAATTCTAGCGAAGATTCGCTATGCCCTGCCTCTAAACTATGCTGATGCTGTCCTATAGTAAAAATAAAGACCCTTATATGCCACTTACCATTATTAGCTATCCATTTCACAGAATTTTGAGCAATATCCATCTGCTTAACTTCTTCTGTCTTCTGTATCTCCATAGATAGAATAGGCTAGTCTTGACGAGTGAAGCGCCTATTTTTAGGAGGAGCTGGGGTTTGTTTGGTCTTCACAATGAGGGAAGTACCATGACGCTAAGTAGACCTTTTCAGAGTCGTCCCCTACATATCAGGTGCTCACTGCGATCGACCGTGCCTTACGACATCCATCTTGTGCTGGGTCGATAATTAGTCGAACCATTACAACCTGATGAGGAAATCGACGAGATAATGACGCTCTGACCACAGTCTCGTTGAGCCACTGTAGATGCCTTTAAGTTCAGAATGTCCAATTCCCAAAATGTCCAACGGTTTCAAAATGTCCAATTCCCGAAATGTCCAATTCCTGAGGTTGCTCCAGTTGTTGAACTTCACACAACTTTAGAATTAAGCCGTGGCAATAGGTAACTCATTGGTAGATTTGTTTTGGGTCTTCGGACTGTGGAGGTCTTAATTTTGGAGGAGTTGACAAGTAGGTATCTTGAGTGCAGACATTTTATCTGTAAAGAGATAATTTTTCAATTACTTTTAGTGTTTAGTTAAGTAACTGGTTAACATTTTGACGTACCTAATGATTTTACATTTTGAAGTGTTTGCTTAAACATTTGAGCGCTAGTGACGGTTAGGTACCTACGGTCCAATCTAAAATGACGCGCCCAACCACCGCTTTTACGCGCACAAGCAAATTTCAAATATGGACGTAGGTAATACATAATAATATGTCGCAGCAAATTCTATAATTCGCCAGTATTTTTTTTGTGTTTTTTTCACGGTGTTTTCGGAGCCCCCTTTGTGATTGGTTTAATTTCAATAGTTTCCTATAATACTAGCCCTTAAATCTATTTGAAACAGGAAACAGCCGATATTAGACATATTAGATATTTTTTTCTTCCACACTTTCACTGCTGTCCGCCATATTCGTTTTGGCGACACGCAGCGCCACGTGCGGTTAAATTTGGTACTAATAGGGAATATGCATGACTTTTTTTTATGGATTTATTGAGATCTTTTGTCTTCCAGATAAATATCGAAGAATTTTTAAACTATCTTTTCTATTAAGCGAGTTATAAAGCGTTAAAGTTATTGATTAGACAGAGAGATCCGATGCGGTAGTTGACGTCACGTACCGTAAGCGCCGTACTACTACTAACTCCATAGAAAATTCTGTTTCGCGAGAGAGAGACCATTTTTCAACCAATTTTGATTTTGTTTTCACTGTTCGTAGTAGATTTTGATCTATTTTACGATAAATTAGTAAATACCTGAAACTATTTTTCATGCATATTCCCTATTCAAACGATATGCCGAGGCAATTTGTAATAGGCTGTACTAACGTAGCTCTCGGCATATTACAAAATGAACGACATCTTACATACGGCGTACGGCATTTTATATAACGAATTTGTCTTTGCAAACTGCCGACGTCGTTTGTATACGAGCGAATTATAGAATTTGCCTGCGACATGTACTTACGAGTACACTTCGCAAAAGGAGGGAACATGTAAATGGACGCCATGATAGCAAAAGTAAAATCTCGTGTTTTGTACCTCATTACTAGGTAGGTACTTAGTAAAAACCTATGAGAAATATTTTTATAATGTTCTGAAGCAATCGTACAGTATTGAGATGAAAACCAAATTTACTACTTAGGTACTCAAGTGGTTATAAGTATTACATTACCCACTAAATTCAAACCGTTGACAATTTTTTTTTATATGTAGCGGTTTCTCCCGGCGAGCGGTAAATCTCATAAGTTCTATGGGCTAAAATATTTTGCGCAAGACGTACTTAATATAAACAACGTTTTTGCAACAGCTAGAATCGATTCAAGTATCCCAACTAGTTTTAACTGGAAAATGTTTGCCGATTGCCGACACGTGGTGGAGAATCGAACGAAACATGCCATCAACTGATTTTAACGAAAAAGTTTATAAATTATTTATCACTCAACCGCTTCTAATAAATTTTCAACTTACCTGGAAACAAAAAGACTGGAGGATTACAGGATATTCTCAATTTCTTAAATACCGGTCCGCTAAGGAGCTCCTTGCAGTTCTTCAGCTATGTACAAAAAAATGGCAATGGCATGATGAATGATGACAGTTGCCAGAGTCGTGATAACAAAAAGTACAGTTTTGTCGTCAATGCCTATTTTTTACCCCTGCCGCCTGCCGAAGAAAGAAAGGTAGGTAATGATTTTTTGAGAGCAGGTTTTTGGCACACTTGAAGTTTGACCGGCTTGACGGATTTCGACATTCAGAGAGAAATTTGATTCGTCGTAATCTTGTGAGTAAAACATGGTAAGTGCTTGTTCAGTGGGCTGTACGGCTCAATGAATTTTCCAAGATGTTGTTTCTCAAGGGCATTATAAAAATGCCTATTATGTGCAATGCAATGCAACTATGTAACATGAAATAGAATTAAAGTAGTAAATATGGAAGTAAAATTATATTTAAGACATAAAGAAACTATGGTTATGCAAGAAAAAGTAAGTTTTTCCTACAGTCTAAAAGACAGCAGATCTCAGTCAGGAATCGTATTATTCATTTAATGCCCTTGTGCTAGGGCAGGTGTAATAGGTAGGCCTATTCATAAGTTTTATTTTTATCCTGTTATAATGCTCCAAATAAAATTTCATTTCATTTAGAAACGATCCTTGTCATATCTTTTAAAATTCTCACTCATAATTATTGTATTTGACAAGAAGGATTAAAATAGAAAATTTTAAAATGGAGATTAGAAATCCCATTACATTGACATGTCCCAATTAAATATAAAAAAATACAACTTTGTGCAATTTTTCCCGTATTTGGCAACACCTAAAAAGAAAATTTTTGTTGAAAAAGTTGGTCAAGACCAATCAGATTTGTATAATGCAGGTAATAATTATCTGTTTGTGATTGGTTACCTTTTCTTATCTTACCCTATTACTAAATAGTGATTGGTTTGTCATTATTGAATGTTCCGCTTTGTGATTGGTTCGAATGTATATAGGAAAACAATACAAAAACTTTTATTTTACATAACACCTCGGTTGATTAGTTACATTACAGTTTCATTAGTTAAATAATATAATTAGTTTTGTATCGAATTATGAATTCATCATTGTGGGTTAAAAGACGGAAAATTTCTTAAAAGTATTTTTGATTTTACTTTACCATAGATAGATAGATACTATAATAGTATCTTTGTTTTTTTTTCTAGATGTTCAAATTTATTAAATTTTTTAAAACCGCCGCAACCATTTAATTAGTCGTAAAAATTTACGCCTTCATATTAAATAACTAATTATTTTGGTTATCTAAACTTTGTCCATGGAAATAAAAATTGTCCATGACTCCATGACGCTTCCGGTTTTGTAATATTTTGCGCGCGCGTCGGGTAGTTTTGTTTTTTTTTTTAAGTGGAGTCGGCTGGCAAAGCAACATAATTTAATTTGCTTGTATTTTTAGTTGTTGTGATTTTAAAATCTTGATTGGTCTATAAAATTATATAAATTTACGAGTATATACTTAGACTAAAGGACCGCTGTGTGTCAAGTAGTTTTTTCATCAATGGTGAGTATCACATTTATCACTGTCTTTGCTTCTATACCTATGACTTCAAAATTATGTATCTTAAAAACTTAGAATCTCATCATCTCATGAATGATGTAGGGAAAATCATAAGACTGAGACTGAGTACCTAGGTTTTAATTTAAACCCGAGGCTCAACTACTATCGCCTTAAAAATTTAATAATAACAATATATTTTTTGAAGTAGGTAGGTATTTGTACCTCGTTAATAAAAACTGCTGCCTGTCTCCTGATTAGTCGTATTCTACGACACCAACGGGATGAGAAGGAGTGATTCTGTTCTAAATCAGAAAACCACACGCTTACCAACCTGGATACTGAGGTCAAAAACCCGCCTGCCAAACGTGATGACTAAGGCAAATTCCCCCCAAATGAAAATCTAGGTGGGGGGCAAAGGGGGAAAATTTTAAAAGAATATTAAAGGTATCTTTCGAAAAAGTCGTAGATCCGGGACTGGCCATGAGGCCAGGTGGACTGGCGACTTGCGCAGGACGGCTGGGCAGGTGCTTGATGCGAGAGGCCCAGGCAGGGGCGGATCTACCTAAGGGCTTTTTGGGCTGTCGCCCAGGGCCCGAAGGTTACAAGGGGCCCTCAGACACGCTTACATTTATGTCTTTTTTTTGCAATAAAGATTAAGGTGCGTCGTGTGCCAAATTGAATCAAACACCACTGATTTAAATTTGCCACACGATGCACCAAAGTTAGGTTTTTTGGTCAGAGTAATGATGAATTTTGATACGGCTATTAGTTGAGTAGGTAAGTACCTACTTAGGCCCTGTAGTCTCAGACGATCCGCCCCTGGCCCAGCCCCCAGGATCGATCAAATCGGCGAACATTATACCTATTTATCTGCTGGACATATCCAGCAGATAAAGGCAATAGTAAGGGCTCATCGTCTCTACTCGAATGCACGAGGAAGGCAGCTGTGAGAGAGGAATGGCGGCGCGTTGTGAAGCTTGCCACCAACGCCTGAAACGACGACCACGACCACTCTGCCAAGAGTGACATCGACGAAGAAGATGCCCAGCCGTGGACTGTTGATGATGATGATGTATTTCCAGTGTGGACTGGCTCGGTGGCTCAATTGGTAGTGACCTCTGCCTTCTGAGCCAAGGGTCGTGGGTTCGATTCCCACACATTACAAACATTTGTTTGCATGAACATGTCTGTTTGTATTGGTCTGGGTGTTTACTATGTATAATATATATTTATTTACAAAAAAAAGTATTTAAGTAAGTTTATCAGTTGTCTAGTACCCATAGTACAAGCTTCGGCTTAGTTTGGGGCTAGATGGCGCTGTGTGGCCCAGCGTGGCATGTCTTGGGTTATTTATTTATTTTATGTAGTGTAAACTCCAGCACGACAGAATGTCGCTCTCGGCGGCGGTGCGCGTGAGCGAGATCGCGCGCAGGCGCATTGACGAGGTGAACGCTCTTATCGAGGATATCGCCGCCGCGGTCAAGCAGATCACTGATGACGTCAGCAGGTACACCACATTGTTTAACCATATTACTCGTACGTCTTATTACTTTACCTTTTTAGGGTTCCGTAGCCAAAATGGCAAAAACGGGACCCTTATAGATTCGTCATGTCTGTCTGTCTGTCCGTCCGTATCTCACAGCCAGTTTATTCCGAAACTATAAGAGCTACATTATTGAAATTTGGTGCGTAGATGTATTCTGTTAACCGCATTACGATTTTAAAATAAAATCAGAAAAACGTCCAAACCTTTTGGAGTTCCTCATACATAAAACTGAAACTCAAAAAATTTTTTTTCATCAAACCTATATGTGTGGGGTATCTATAAATAGGTATAGTTTTTTTCAAACGTCATAAACCTATTTTTTTAATTCAATCAACTCCAATATAATAATAAGTACCTACAGAAAAACATTTATTTAGCTGTATAGTGGTACGGAACCCTACGTGCACGAGTCCGAGTCGCACTTGGCCGGTTTTTATACTTATTCTATCATTTCGCTCCAAGCCAACCTCACCTGCCCAAGGTGCATACTGCTGAATAACAAACGAGGCGCTGGCAACCCTCTCATTTGTCCTTTTTGTCTCATTGTCCCGTATTCTAATGTATGAATTAAATTAATGAAAATCGTCCTTGACGAATTTTAATGACGGGTGGGAAAATGGGAGGGATTTATTTATTATATAGTGCAAACTAGCTTCTGCCCGCGGCTTCGCTCGCGTTAAATTCGGTGTGAATTCTCCATACAAACTTCCACCCCCCATTTTAGGGAAGTGGGGGGATAGAGAGAGGGGGGTCAAAAAATAGCCCATGTTACTCTCCATCCCTTCAACTATCTCCATGTAAAAAATCACGTCAATTCGTCGCTCCGTTTTGCCGTGAAAGAAAGACAAACATATAGACACACTTTGCCATTTATAATATTAGTATGGATGTACGGGATCTGTTCAACGAACGATCGTTTTCGATTTTGGTGGTAGGGGCCCAGGAACGGGGACGGGAATAGCAATGGACACGGGGATGGGAACGGATACGGGATCGGGAGTGCGGCAGGTTTACGGTATTATTTTGTTGAATTTCGTAGTTAGCGCGGCTAGGCTAACTATGGCTAACTAGTACCTAATACTATTATATGACAGGCTTGGTGGCTCAATTGGTAGTGACCCCTGCCTTCTGAACCAAGAGTCGTGGGTTCGATTTCCACCCTGGACAAACATTCGTGTGATGAACACTTGTGTTTGTTCCGTGTCTGGGTGTTTATATTTGTACTAGCTGTGCCAGCGACTTCGTCCGCGTGGAATAGTTTCTTGGGTAGTGATTTTAATGACCCCCAGTGCCTGGCAGCTGGCAGCGGCGCGGCGCAGAACTCGGCGCGCTTTATAAACGCAAACGTACAGCAGGTTCGACGTGATTAGTTAAATGGGCGTAACTTTTTTATTTATGGACCGATTAACATGAAACATACACTAAATGTTAAGGGAAGCTTCCAGCAATATATTAGTGAAAACCGCATTTTAATCGGATACGCGGTTTCTGAGATTAGCGTGCACAAACATACAAACAGACAAAAATTCCAAAAATCATTGTTTTGGGTACTATTGCATTAATAAAGGCCTCCCGTAATATTTTTTCACAAATATCTTCCATGTACAGACAGCGATTCTTTACATTTTTATTATATGTATATAGATGTATATAGATTAAAAGTATTTATTTGTGGTACCTTCGTTGTTCTGATACCCATAACACAAGTGCATAAGCTACTTACTTTAGGATCGGAGCAATGTATGTGATGTTGTCCGATATTTATATTTATTTACTAGCTGTGCCAGCGACTTCGTCCGCGTGGAATAGTTTCTTGGGTAGTGATTTTAATGACCCCCAGTGCCTGGCAGCTGGCAGCGGCGCGGCGCAGATCTCGGCGCGCTTTATATACCCGCGCAAACGTACAGCAGGCTCGACGTGATTAGTTAAAAGGGCGTAACTTTTTTATTTATGGACCGATTAACATGAAACAAACACTAAATGTTAAGGGAAGCTTCCAGCAATATATTAGTGAAAACCGCATCTTAATCGGATACGCGGTTTCTGAGATTAGCGTGCACAAACATACAGACAAACAGACAAACCGACAAACAGACAAAAATTCCAAAAATCATTGTTTTGGGTACTATTGCATTAATAAAGGCCTCCCATAATATTTTTTCACATATATCTTCCATGTACAGACAGCGACTCGTTACATTTTTATTATATGTATAGATTTATCCTATTATACTATTCGTTTACCCAGATACAGACTGCAAACCAAACTAGCGGTTGTGAAGGGCAAACGCGAGCGCATGCGTACCTACTACGGAGGCCATCGCGCAGCTGCTGCGGATCCAGGCGGGGCTGGACGTGATCACCGCCGGCGTCGAAGTCAGCATGGAGCTGGACATGCTGGACAGTGAGTGTCAGTCGGTCATCATCGCAGTCCACTGCTAGACATGGGCTATCGCGCAGCTGCTGCGGATCCAGGCGGGGCTGGATGTTATCATCGCCGGCGTTGAGGTCAGCATGGAGCTGGACCTGCTGGACAGTGAGTGACAGTCAGTCATCATCGCAGTCCGCTGCTGGACATGGGCCATCGCGCAGCTGCTGCGGATCCAGGCGGGGCTGGACGTGATCACCGCCGGCGTCGAGGTCAGCATGGAGCTGGACCTGCTGGACAGTGAGTGACAGTCAGTCATTATAACAGTCCACTGCTGGACGTATCATCATCATCATCAGCCAATCACAGTCCACTGCTGGACGTATCATCATCAGAGCCAATCACAGTCCACTGCTGGACGAACCATCATTAGCCTGTCACAGTCCACAGCTGGACATCATCATGAGCCTATCACAGTCCATAGCTGGACATCAGCCTATTCCAGCCGATTCCAGACGTATCATCTAATGATGATAATGCCTATCACGGTTTACTGCTGGACATATCATCATCATCAGCCTATCACAGTTCACTGCTGGACGTGGGCCATCGCGCAGCTGCTGCGGATCCAGGCGGGACGTGATCATCGCCGGCGTCGAGGTCAGCATGGAGCTGGACCTGCTGGACAGTGAGTGGGACAGTCATCATATAGGCCCCTACAACAAGCTCGCTACAATACACAAGCTAGTACCGCTCACTAACAACAGATGGCGGTATACATTTCGGCAAGCAATCTCCGTTCTAAACGCAATCGCTCCATACACGTTCTATGGAAGACCTACAACGCGCATACGAAGTTTTCATCAAGACTCGCTACTCGATACCCGTCATCGTGGTATTCAGCTATGCCGTCAATTGACTCACGGGTGGAGGGACCTGTCGCCCCCCCCCCCCCCCGTCGTTTCTTCTCGCTCACTACATTTATAGATTGCATCATCCCCAAACAGGAACCTCCAACCGCCCTCTTTAATTTGTGTCACCACATGTACTTCGGAGATTAGGATAAACCAGCACCTATCCATGTACAGTCCATTTTTACCACCAGGACCCATTAGACAATTGTGATGGTAATTCATACCGTCACCAGTCGGTTGCCAAAGCCTCGTCTGTTATTCAGCACGATGCACCACGGGCAGGTGACTTGGGGGACTATGGGAGCTCCCTTGCTGGTCGGGGTTTGTGAAGGGCAAACGCGAGCGCATGCGTACTACGGAGGCCATCGCGCAGCTGATGCGGATCCAGGCGGGGCTGGACGTGATCACCGCCGGCGTCGAGGTCAGCATGGAGCTGGACCTGCTGGACGGTGAGTGACAGTCAGTCATCATAACAGTCCACTGCTGGACGTATCATCATCATCAGCCAATCACAGTCCACTGCTGGACGTATCATCATCATCAGCCAATCACAATCCACTGCTGGACGTACTATTTCGTACATACCAGGCTCAAAAAATTTATATTCAAGTAAATTATGAAGGACAGTTAATACAGCAAGTATCCATGGCAAAAATCTTAGGCATTGTAATTGATGAGAACATAATTAAGTTGGAAGTTGCATGCTCAGAATGTTAGTGATAGGCTCAGTCGATTTGTGTTTGCTCTTCGCAAGCTACGGGAAACAGTTTCGGTGGAGGTCGCACTTGTCGCCTACCATGCTTATGTCGGTTCGATTCTGCAGTATGGTCTCATCATATGGGGTAACTGCGTAGACTGTGACATAGTAATGAGAGCACAAAAAAAATGTATTCGGGCTCTCTGTGGTGCCGATTACACAGATTCTTGTCGGCCTTTGTTTAAAAAGTTAAAATTGCTGACTCTAGCTAGCTTATATATCAAACAAATCTGTTTATTTGTCAAGCAACATCCTATGTATTTTCCGGAAAGGCGAACTGCTACAGTAAAATCATTCAGAAGTCGTCCTAATAATATTCTACAGTTGCCATCATACAGACTAACTTTAGTAAAAAATAATGCATTTGTAATGGCAATCAGGGTATTTAATGCCCTACCTGATGATATAAGAGAACTCAAAGGTTCTCTTTTTAAGTCCAAATTGCATACATGGCTCGTGGACCAAGTGTTTTATTCGGTTAATGAATATTTAACTAGAGATACCTAGCTTCATATTAAATTATAAGTACTATGCAGATATTAAATATTATTTCTTTGAATTTTATGATCTCACATGCAAGATAATAATTATAATTAATTGTAAAATATATTTTATTAGTAAGAGTAATTAATGGATAATATGGGTATTATTACATAGGTATAAGTTTAATATTAATAATACAATTATGTAAATTATAATATTATTATAATTAAGATTTGCATGCTAAATAACTGGCAATGTTTTAGTGAAACTAGCTTAGAATTATCATAAGACCATATGTACTACCTAATTCTGTGCAAATAAATGTTTGAGTTTGAGTTTGGCTCAGAAGGCAGGGGTCACTACCAATTGAGCCACCGAGTCAGTCATAGTCATATAAGGTTCACTGTTGTCTGCAGACGCCGTGGAGCGCGAGCGGCTGTCGCAGCACGCCGCGCTGCGGGAGCTGGTGTCCCGCGGCGACGCGCCGCAGCTGAAGGCGCGCCTGGCGGCCCTCGGGCACAGCGCGCCGCTGGTGGCCAACATGACGCCCGGCGGCGCCAACACGCTGCTATACGTGTGAGTTCTATACGTCTGATCAAGAGGTGATGTGAGGGAGCGGCCTATCATCATTTCGCTCCAAGCCAACCTCACCTGCCCGTGTTGCGTCTTGGCAAGGCGCTGGCAACCGACTGGTGGCAGTATACCCATCACGATTGAAGGCGTAGCTAAATACCACAGGCAAATGACAGACAGCAGCGTCACCGGAGTGCGTGGCGATTATGGGTATATCCTTCAGATGTTTGCTTTAAGTGGTAAACAACTGGAGAGGCCTATGTCCAGCAATGGACTGCAATAGATGCTGATGATCAAGAGGTGACTAAGACCCCAGAATCTCTTCAACAACGAAGATACACTGCCAGACTTGTTGTTCTTTGCCGTCTCTACAATCTGCAATGCTCCGAAAAGTTATTCCAACTATGTAATTCCATCCTCTCCCGAACAACACGTGCTAGACAGCGTTGTCATCCGCATACCATTCAGACGATAGTGGCGCGCACCAAAAGGATTATCGTTCATGCTCCGTGCCATTAAGTCATAGACTGCCCAAGGATCCCTGCTGTCGCAATCAGGTCGTCAGTCTATCTCGTAGGGGGCTGTCCCCTGCTGTGTTTTCCCTCACGCAGTAGCCGTATATCTAAAATCTTACGATCGAATGCCTGTTGCTAATGTTGTCCGCGTGTGCGCAGCGCGTGCGAGGCGGGTCTGACGGCGGGCGTGGCGGCGCTGCTGGCGGCGGGCGCGGACGGTCGCGCGCACGCCAACACGCGCTACGGGCCGCTGCACGCCGCCTGCGCGCGCGGACACCAGGACGCGGCGCGGCTGCTGCTCGCGCACTGCCCGGCCGCTGCGCAGGTGACAAGCCGCTACATCACTATACTGCGTCTACATACATCAACTTTCCGCAGTTCACTATTGTTCAAACTTGTTTTTATTATTAAGTGAGGAGACGAGCTAAACAATAACCGCCCATATACTCTGCAAAGCCACCGGTATTCTGCTGCCTACCAGGTGGAGAGAACTCTTTAAAGCTGTAATTTGATGCGTATTTATGTTGTGTTATTCATATGTGGGGTCGAGGGTTGGAATAAAAGGAATTTTTCACGTTATTCTTGTTTTATTTAAACTCCTTAAAATTTTTACACTTCACAGTCGTCGTCTCGTCTTAGCGGTACAGATCGTGTTCGCGGCCATTCGTCTTCCTTCTCGCTCTCTCATATATTCCTCTTACTCACTCACCAGTCATTCATACATTCACTCGTTACATTCACCATTCTCACTCATTCGTCCAGAAATCAATCCCACATTCGGCCATCCTGCGTAATGTCTGTCCTCAGACATCCATGCATCATCGTCATCACCCAAACACAAACATATCTCTCATGCGTCATCACAAATAATAGTCCATAACTCAATAATCATTAACCTCATACATCATCATCATTCACACAACTCTTGTCACTCTAAAACAAAATTAAAACAATCCTTGAAGGTATCCTTAACATAAAATAAGTAAGATAACACTGGTTTTACAGGCTATAAGTACATAGTTTCATCTTTAAACTTATTAAACAGTTAACAATTCTAGTTAGGTACACGACATAGCTAGGTAAATCATTATTAAACAGTTAACAATCTAGGTAGGTACACAACATAGTTAGGTAGATCATTATCTGGTTTAGACATCTATTAAAAGGTAATATCCATAGAAACAACTTAATCAGCACAGATACATATCATTAGCTAACATACCTAATAAACAAACAAATTGTGCAATATGTAACATTTCCATCTAGTGGCACATAGGAACAATATCAACATACTAGGTATTGGACATTTGTTTCAGAACAATGAGTTATATTTGTTTGATCAATGAGTCTCACAAATAAATATCCTCTCTTCCATCATTCTCTTAAACTACATAAACAGAAATAAAAAAAATAAAACATACACACCCTCCTACTTTTATTCTGGCCAACCCTTCATATGGTCTGCAGAGGTAGAGGTCTTATTCGGACCTTCAGTAGATAAGTCAACTTTCTCCGTTTCATACCTGTCATTACGCTTGACCTTAGCAACTCTGTATGGTATGTAATCAGTTCCAATGTTTTTGTCTTGGAAAAATGACCATTATCATGAGCTCTCTTTATAATTTCAAATTCCATTTTTGTAGGTATAACAAGTTGTTGCTCTGGCCCTTTGTACAACAAATTCTGGTATAGGTAATAGTCATTATAACACTCTCCGTCTTTCAAAATTTTCATTATTGCTCGAAGACCTTCATCTGTTTCTTGAGCACGTCGTATGTCATCATGGAGCTTAGTTGTCGTCATTGCAATATATGGGTTTCTGCTTAAGGCGTCTACATGCTTCATTTTCTCACCTCTGCGGTGTTCTACAGTGAAGTCGTAATCTTGTAGTAACAATATCCATCTTGCTACTCTTGTTGACATAGACAAATCCTTTTTCTTAAGGGTCATCTCAAAAGCTTTGCAATCTGTTACTATTTTGAAATGTTTTCCAAAAAGATAGTGTCTGAACTTCTTCACTCCTTCAACTATTGCCAATGCTTCTAGTTCATAACTTGTATATTTTCTTTCTGCATCTGACGTTCTTCGACTCATATAATGTACTGGGTGAAGTTCACCATCATCACTCTTCTGCATTAAAATCGCTGAATAAGCCACAGTAGATGCATCTGTATGTAGCTCTGTCTCTGCTCTTTGGTTATATATTTTGAGAACTGGTTCACTCGCCAATTTCATCTTTAAATCATTGAATACTCGTCTGTCTTCCTCATCAAATTGAAATTTGCACTCGTTCTTCAGCATATCTGTAAGTCGTTGGGCTATTTTAGCATAATCCGGTATATACTTTCTGAAATAGGAACAGAGTCCTAGGAAACTACGTAATTGTGTCACATTCTGCGGTTCAGGGAATTTAGTGACAGCACTTATCTTCTCTGGCGATGGCTTTACTGTGCCATTCTCTACAATGTGTCCAAGATATTCAACTTTTCTCATTAACAGCTGACTTTTCTTCCAATTGATGTTCAAGCCATACTCTGATGCAATCTTGAGTACCATTCGCAGGCGTTCAACAGCTTGGGTCTCGTTACACCCTGGAATAATTATGTCGTCGATGAATATTAAAACAATACCTTGTGCGATCAAGTCTCTGAAAATAATAGTGATAAATCTTGTAAACACCTTTGGACATGTACTCAAACCAAATGGGGCGTACAAAAATTCATATTGTCCCGTCATTGTAACAAAGGATGTATACTTCACGGAGTCCTCATGTACTCGCAAATGGAAAAATGCATTTTTTAAATCTAAAATACTAAATACCTTAGCTGTAGCCAACTTGTCAATATGGTCATCAATGATAGGCAGAGGAAATTCATCCTTCACCACCTTCATGTTTATACGTCTGTAATCCACACATATTCTTATACTGTCATCTTTTTTCTTAACCAAAACTAATGGACTTGCATATTCAGAGTAACTCACCCATATGATTCCGTCTTGTAACCATTCATTTATTTGCTTATCCACATCATCTTGTTCCTTGGGCGAAAGGCGTCGAGGTCGCTGCGCAACTGGTATGTCATCCTTCATAATGATCTTCAACTCAATGGGAGCTTCCTTGGTTTGACATGGTATGTAGTTCTCCACCAACTGCAAGACCTCTTCTTTCACAGCTGGGTTGGTAATATGACCTACACAATCAGAAACACATGCTACACAGTTCACATAAGATAACCATTCATCCGTCGGATTCACCCATACAGATCCATCTTTCATCACAGTGACCACCTTTTGTAAAAACTCATTGCCCACAATTAACTCGTATGGAATACTATGATTAGGCACAATATGAAACACAACATTGTCATATACAATACCATCTATGCGTAAAGAAGTAGTATAAGTACCTAATGATTTAATTTTCGCATAACCTAAACCCGACATAGTAATCTTTATGTTTACGTTGTAATTTGCAAGACCTAATGCACTAAAACATTGTTCCGACATAAGACACACGTCACTTCCCGAATCGAATAACGATAATACACTTTTATTGTTTATTTCTACGTATTTCAGCGGTCGTTTTGCTTCTTGAAATGTATTTCGTACTTTGTTTACATCGGAGCTGTCAAAATGCCGGTCACGTTCATCGATCCCATCGATCTCGTTCAAGTCTGAAGTTCGCGTCAAACAATCCAATAAGCGGCCGGTACGCGTCGGTAAAATAGTAGCTTCTCCATACAAAGAGGCGCCATCTACATCGTGTTGAGTCGAGTTGAAGCAAACTTGTTTCGAGCTAAGTTCACGTCGTTGCTCTCGTTCATTGCTCCGCGTTCGTTCCACTCGCTCGTTCAACATGGAGTTCGGTCTTCTCGAAGTATAATCAGCCATCTTGGATGCTTGTCCCGCCGATGCTTGCACTTTGCACTCTGCTGACACATGCCCGAACTGATTGCACTTAAAACATTTACGGCCTTGTGTTTTATGAGGACACATAGCCGAAATATGATTCCTTTCTCCACAGCTGTAACATCTTAGTTGTGCTGCTTCAGCTGCATGCGATCTTGATGCCCTTGTACAATCACCACTGCTTGTTTTTGCCAGTGCTTGCCGTGTCTGTGTTTTCATTTTGGATGCAATAGCTTCATAGATCTTTAACTTGGCTTTTAGGTCGTCGTAAGTGCGTACGCCGTGCAGCATCATTTTATTTATTTCTGTGTCTTCTATACCTTGAACTATATATTTAATTGTTACATAGTCCGGTAATTTTCCCCGCTTACCTAGGGCTTTCATTGTGAGCATGTAATCAAAACATGATTCATGACGTCCTTTTCGTCGTGCGGTCAGCATTTCATGGATTGCTTTGGCGTCCAACCCGTCACCAAATTCTTTAGCAATCGCCGCTTGCAGTTCTTCCCAGCTCTTGTAGGTTTTTTCGCTGCGCATCCATAGGGCTGCCGTGCCTCTGAGTGAGCGTCTAGCCACCAGGAGCTTCTGCGTCGGTGTCCAGTGAAATATTTCTCCATTTTCCTCAATGTCTTGTATCCAGGACGTTACGGATTGTTCGTCATTTCCAGAGAACTTTGGAATTAGGTCCTCAGCTAGATGCAGCATGCCACCACCACGTGCGGATCCCCCGTCGTCATCGTCGTTATCGTAAGAATCCTGATGCTTACTGCCTCGTCTGTCGTTCCTACCCATCGTTGTTCCGTGCAGGCGTTTCGTCGTGTAGCCGTATTCCTCTGGATCGTCGTTACCCCCTTGATTGTTCACCACTTTTCGTCGTAAGCCCGCGTGCACCGCCACGTGCTTGTCGTCGTCCGTCGTAATTCCACAATTCCACCTCGATCCCGGACGAGCCCCCAAAAGATGTGGGGTCGAGGGTTGGAATAAAAGGAATTTTTCACGTTATTCTTGTTTTATTTAAACTCCTTAAAATTTTTACACTTCACGTTCACAGTCGTCGTCTCGTCTTAGCGGTACAGATCGTGTTCGCGGCCATTCGTCTTCCTTCTCGCTCTCTCATATATTCCTCTTACTCACTCACCAGTCATTCATACATTCACTCGTTACATTCACCATTCTCACTCATTCGTCCAGAAATCAATCCCACACATATGTAGGCAATAGGTTTTATTAACGACCATTTGGCTCCTGAGCAGAGAGACGACAAAGGAAACAGCTAGTATGTTGTGTAGCGGTCAAGAGCACAGTTTATTACTTATTTATTTACTTGTATGTAAAGTTTACGCTGGCGCTGTACACAGGTTGGTTTAGATATTTGGTAAGAGTGTAGTTCTCAAAAACTTCAATAGATGGCGCTGTACGCTATTACATTGCGGTAACACTGTTTTCGATACTGTATTTCTAAATATATAAAACTCAAAGGAGACTGACTGACTGACTGACATAGTGATCTATCAACGCACAGCCCAAACTACTGGACCGATCGGGTTGAAATTTGGCATACAGGTAGATGTTATGGCGTAGGCACTCGCTAAGAAAGGATTTTGATCAATTCTACCCCCAAGGGGATAAAATAGGGGATGAAAGTTTGTATAAAAATTTGTAGATTTTAAGCCGATTGGGCTATGACTTTGCATGTATAAAGCTACTACGTAGGCATCCGCTAAAAAAGGGTTCTGATCATTTCTACTCCCAAGGGGATAAAAAAGGTTTCTGATCATTTCTACTCCCAAGGGGATAAAATAGGGGATGAAAGTTTGTATGAAACTTTGTCAATTTTAAACCGTTCGGGCTGAGACTTGTGCATTCATAAAGTTACTATAACGTAGGTATCGCTATAAAAGAGTTTTGATAATTTCTGTTTACAAGGGGATAAAATAGGGGATGAAAGTTTGTATTCATGAAACTTTATCAAGTTTAAACCGATCGGGCTGAGACTTTGCATGTTTAAAGTTACTATGAGGTAGGCATCCGCTAAAAAAGGGTTTTGATCATTCCTACCCCTAAGGGGATAAAATAGGGGATGAAAGTATGTATGAAATTTTGACAATTTTAAACAGTTCGTGCTAAGACTTTGCATTCATAAAGCTATACTATGACGTAGGTATTATTGCTAAGAAAGCGTTTCGATAAATTCCACTCCGAAAAAGATAAAACTTCAAATATTTACCTAAATCAACCCTTTACGGGATTCAATAGGAAAAAACTTGAAAGGCCGAGAAATAAACTCACAGCCCAAAACTACTGATTTAACAGTGTGCAGTACTTAAAGTTATGCTGAAAAAACCTTTTAGATATAATACAGACCAGCTATACAAGGAAACTAAAGTTTTACGTGTTAGGCAATTGAATTGTTTATCTTAAAAGCAGCTGTAGGTATACATACCACAACCTTAGGCTCATCAAACTATGAAAATTTACTAAAACAACGCATATTTAAAATTCCCATACCCACCCTACGTACCTCTTTCGCGAAGCGTCACCCTTTCTTCCTCCTACCTCGCATATACATATAATAAAATATGTCACAAGCTTAGATTATCCAAAGAAAGCACTCGTAATGCTAAAACTAAAATAGAATCGTGGTTAAAAACACAGAACTACTCTCAGACGGAAAACCTTCTATCAACATTTTCCTCCTAACGACTCCTGAGCCTGACACACACTACACAATACACTCAACACACACACACTCATTATACATACACCCACACATATACATGCACACTCACTCACATACACCTTATATTATTACTCTAAATTACCTTTTGTTACAAAGCTTATTATCTTTACTGGCTTGAACCGCCCACCCTTAACTCATGTATAACAGCAAATTTGTAAAATTGAATTTGGCCACTGCGTTACAAGCTTAGCTTAGTGCAGAGACCGATAGAAACTACACAATGTAATCTGTTATTTGGAAATAAAGATAATTTATTATTATTATTATTATTTACTTACGTAAGTAGTAAGTACGTAAGCCCGCGCCTTGCCACGCGTATGGCTCGGCCGTGTTCACAAACGTCACTATGCGACGCGCGGATTCCTATAAGCTTTGGGTAACGTGCGCCGCATACATTCGGAATTCCGGAAATTCAGATTTGCAGAAATAATGCTTGTTGTAGTTAAAATAAAATAAGCGTTTATTACGGTTTGGACGTTGTTTTATTGTATTATATTCGCACCTTTTACAGATATAAAAACACGAGGACAGAGAGATTCAATATAACTATAACCAATACAACGGACATAGTGTTGCCAGGACACAAAGAAAATATAACAACATTTTTTACATTGCTATATTCTAACACCCCTTCTCAATGTAAATATGTTTTCTTTACAGAAATAATATTAGCATATTAACTTAACATAAAAGTAACAAAATTTAACCACAGAACCCTTTAAACATAATTTTAACATTTATTTTTAACACCACACATATTCAAATGTCTTAGGATTAGTTCCTTACATAATGCTTTTGTTAGGATATCTGCTGGTTGCTGACCCGTGCCAATATAATTGATACTGAGCAGATTTTCCCCAACCAAATCCTTGATAAAGTGGTATCGGATATCAACATGCTTCAATCTCTTTATGTTATCCGTTTTTGAGTTTATAATAGCCGATTGATTATCACAATATATGACTGGATGAATGTTCTCACAGTTGAAATCCCTCAGCAAGTTTACCAGCCAACAAGCATCACTTGCGGCCATGCTCATTGATATATATTCTGATTCTGTTGAGGACAAAGAGACTGAAGCCTGTTTCTTTAAACTCCATAAAACTAAACAGTTTGAAAGTAAAAACAAATAACCTGAGATAGACTTTCTGTCATTGAGGTCAGCTCCCCAGTCAGCATCACAATAACCTTTGAGAGTAAGCCCCTCACATTTATAAATTAACTTATAATTTAAGCTATACTTTACATATCTTAAAACCCTTTTTAATGCACTTAGTAACTCATTATTTGCACATGTCTGATATCTGCTTAACATTGAGATTGGGAAACACAAATCTGGTCTAGTACCTAACGCAGCATACATCAAGCATCCTATAATTTGCCTACATAGTTTCTCAACATTTTTATCTTTAGGTTCAGTATCATTTGTAAATATTTTAGTATTTAGGTTAGGATCCATAGGGGTCAACATTTCCTTACAATTTTCCATATTAAATTTTTGTAACACATTTTCCAAATAATTTCTTTGATCTAGTTCTGTAATGCCAGTTTCCAAATTTTGCTTTACATTTATACCAAGAAAGTTAGATACAGGTCCTAAGTCTTTAATTTTAAATTCTTTATTCAAAGTAGCTTTAAGTTCTGAAATAATTTTCTTATCTGTCCCAAAAAATAATAAATCATCGACATAAAGTAAGAGATATGATTTGTTACTGTCAGTACACCTTATAAATAAACATGAGTCACATTTGGACCTTGTAAACCCTTCTCTAGCCATGACTGAATTAAATTTAGTATTCCAACACTTAGGTGAACTTTTTAGTCCATATAAAGCCTTATTTAATTTTACAATGTTTTTATCCCCAGTGTAGGCCCCTTCTGGTAATCGAATATATACTTCCCTATCTATATCACCATACAAAAATGCCCCAGTGACATCCATTTGATGTATGGGCTGATTTAACTTAGTCGCTATAACTACAAAGACTCTAAAAGTCGATAACTTTGCTACTGGTGCATATAATTCACCCAAATCAAATTCACTATTTTGCTCAAACCCCCTAGCAACTAGTCTAGCTTTATATTGGCTAATATCCTTACCTCCCTTTAATTTGAAGACCCACTTACTGTTTACAATTTCTCCCTTCACTGGTGCACTGCACACAACCCATGTATCATTGTCTCTTAAGTTTTGCAATTCTGTATTCATTGCCTCTTTCCATTTACTTGAATCACTTCTTCCAATAGCCTTCATATGTAGCCGGTTCATATTTTTCACTTACTACATTGTTGCAATTATAGTACACTGCTTGTTTCCTTATTCGCTTTGACCTTTCATTTGAAACCTGTAATATTTCATCAACCTCCGACAATTCACCCTCAGAGGGTATGTACTCACTTGAGGACACACTTTTCCTTATAGATGTATTTGTACTATAATCAGTAGGACTATAATTGCTTAGGTTGTGGTGAGTATCATCCCTTTCGGGCATGTCCTGCACTGTCTCTGATTCTATCACATTATCATCCGCACATTGACTATCCAGATCCAGTATTACAGTCTCTTCCTTCTCTTTGTTTTCCTGTTTATTTTCCTCTTCACGTAAGAAAATCACATCTCTTTTTGTTAATACACTATTTTTCTGCGAGAAGTATATTCTATAGCCTTTTGTATCTTCACCATATCCAACCATTAACCCTTTCTCAGCCTTTTCATCCCATTTCCTTCTTTTTTCCTTTGGAATGTGGACATACACTGATGAACCAAATTCTTGCAGTTGATGAATATCGAAACACTTGTGTGTCCACAATTCAAATGGTGATTTCCCATCTCTTCCTTTACCTGTTCTATTCAGTACGAAAGCAGCAGTGTGAACTGCTTCCGCCCATAGTTTCTTCGGTAAGTTCTTAGCATACAGCATTGTCCTCGCTGCCTCTACAAGTGTTCGATTTTCCCTTTCCGCCTTACCATTTTGCTCGGGAGTGTATGATACTGTTTTCTGGTGAATGATACCCCTTTTAGAGCACAACTCTGCCACCTCTTTGTTCAAAAATTCCAACCCGTTATCGGTTCTAAACATCTTCACCGTGTTACCAGTAATATTTTCAGCTTTATTCAGGAAATCTTCCAGGCAATGCTTAATTTCGTGCTTCGCTTTTACAAAATACACGGTTCTGAAGTTGGAGTAGTCATCTTTCAGGATTACAAAATATCTCGACCCACCAATGGAATCTACTTCCATGGGGCCGCAGGTATCACCATTCAAAATTCAAAATTCAAATTCAAAATTCTTTATTTGCTCTAAATAGGGTAATGTACATCAGATGTTTTCTAAATTAATTCCTTATGCCTATTTAACTATTTTATTATAGCATGCAAACAGAAAATATAAAGAGTTAAACAATAATTTCAACATTAAGTAGGTAACTATTTTATTCTATAGGTACACATATTATGTCAAACATTAATTAATAAATTAGCAAATTAAATCTTAATTTTCATAAATTCGTCAATAGAATAGAAACCGTGTTCCCCCAGCCATTTACGTAATGCTACTTTGAATTTTGTCAATGGTAATTGCTTTATAATGTCAGGTAACTTATTAAATATAGTTATGGACATAGAGGGTGCGTTCATCTGGAACCGCTTCGTTTTCGGAAGTGTGTTATTTAACAGTTTGTTAGGGTTTCTAATGCTTCTGTCGAACACATCACTCGCCTTCGTATACTTTTGATAATTTTGTTTTACAAAAATACTTATCTCCAGTATATAAAGGCACGTCACTGGCAAGATATTCAACTTTTTAAAATATGGTCTACAGGAGACGTCTGAAGAAATGTCACATATTGCACGTATACATCTCTTTTGAGCTAAAAATACTTTATTAATGTCCGTACCATGAATCAATTCACACGTTCTAGTACTTATATTTTCGCTTTTCTTGAATGGTAATCGATGTAACTTTCCTTTTAGGCAACTTTCACATTGAGGCACATTGGTTTGTTTGACAACAATGTTATTTTCCGCCAACACCTTTTTGACATGATCAAAGTTCTGATGCGCTAACTTCTGATGCCATACGCTTAAATCGTTCGTTACTACTTTAGCTATATTCACACGTTCACATTTAAAACGAAACTCCATGTAATATGAGTTCCCAAGTCTATTTGCAGTAGCACAAACCACATTGTTTTTGTAAAATCGACAAGTACTGTCATCTGTCATCATGACATACTGTACGCTGTCAGTCAGCGCCGAGCACTGTTCAGCGTGGGCAGCGCTTACCGGACGGCGGCCAGTTGGCAGCGCAGCTCGCGCCAGTTGACCATGACGGGCGTGGTGGGCACAGCGCGCTGTCAGTCAGCGCCGAACACTGTTCAGCGTGGGCAGCGCTTACCGGACGGCGGCCAGTTGGCAGCGCAGCTCGCGCCAGTTGACCATGACGGGCGTGGTGGGCACAGCGCGCTGTCAGTCAGCGCCGAGCACTGTTCAGCGTGGGCAGCGCTTACCGGACGGCGGCCAGTTGGCAGCGCAGCTCGCGCCAGTTGACCATGACGGGCGTGGTGGGCACAGCGCGCTGTCAGTCAGCGCCGAACACTGTTCAGCGTGGGCAGCGCTTACCGGACGGCGGCCAGTTGGCAGCGCAGCTCGCGCCAGTTGACCATGACGGGCGTGGTGGGCACAGCGCGCTGTCAGTCAGCGCCGAGCACTGTTCAGCGTGGGCAGCGCTTACCGGACGGCGGCCAGTTGGCAGCGCAGCTAGCGCCAGTTGAACATGACGGGCGTGGTGGAGCACAGCGCGCTGTACGTCAGCGCCGAGTCGCCCTCGCGGCTGCTGAACACCGTCTCCGAGACTGACGACTTGTTCAGCTTGTAGTCTGGGTCGGGGTACGCCTGTCAATGGAAAATGATCAGTTTGACTGTAAATTAGGCGAGTTACCGAAGCAGTCGCATGTACCAAACTAGTTAGTTAGCGCGTACATACCTTGGTGGCGAGCAGCTTGGCCAGCAGGTCGGGCAGCGCGTGCCTGGCGCACTCCCGCAGCGCCAGCCCGCCCGGGTCCGTCGCGCCCGCCGCCAGCAGCAGCTCGGCCAGCGGCACGAGCTGGCCCCGCGCCGCCAGCGCCAGCGCCGACCACGGCTGCGAGCCTGGACACAGAACAGGCTTTGGACCTCGTCAGCTGTAGCAGCATCTGACCAGCCAGCAGCAGCTCGGCCAGCGGCACGAGCTGGCCCCGCGCCGCCAGCGCCAGCGCCGACCACGGCTGCGAGCCTGGACACAGAACAGGCTTTGGACCTCGTCAGCTGTAGCAGCATCTGACCAGCCAGCAGCAGCTCGGCCAGCGGCACGAGCTGGCCCCGCGCCGCCAGCGCCAGCGCCGACCACGGCTGCGAGCCTGGACACAGAACAGGCTTTGGACCTCGTCAGCTGTAGCAGCATCTGACCAGCCAGCAGCAGCTCGGCCAGCGGCACGAGCTGGCCCCGCGCCGCCAGCGCCAGCGCCGACCACGGCTGCGAGCCTGGACACAGAACAGGCTTTGGACCTCGTCAGCTGTAGCAGCATCTGACCAGCCAGCAGCAGCTCGGCCAGCGGCACGAGCTGGCCCCGCGCCGCCAGCGCCAGCGCCGACCACGGCTGCGAGCCTGGACACAGAACAGGCTTTGGACCTCGTCAGCTGTAGCAGCATCTGACCAGCCAGCAGCAGCTCGGCCAGCGGCACGAGCTGGCCCCGCGCCGCCAGCGCCAGCGCCGACCACGGCTGCACTTTGGGATCGACGATGTGAAGACTCGACGTAGTTTCCCAAACGCTGCCCAGCCTAGCTTAATTCTCCTAATCACCTCATCCTCAAAGTTGTTTCCTCACTGCAATGTCTGTCTCGTAATCATAAGGTCTTAATATCTAGTACATACGGTCGCTGCTGGTGCTGCGCGTAGGCGCGTGCGCAGCCGACGCGCTGCGCGAGCGCCGCCGCGCCTCGCGGGCGCCCTCCGTACTGCCGCCCTCCCCGCCGCCGCCCCCGCCCCCCGACACGCCCCGGGCCTCGCCCACGCGCTGCAACCACACATACATAAAAAAGCATAGATCGACCAATCTAATATGACGCGCCTCACCGCCGATTTACGTGCACAATCAAATTTCAAATGCGGACGCAATACACATAAACAATGCAATTATGATTGGTCGTTCAGTTGACGGTAATTCAAATATAGGAACAGCGCCATTTTTCGGATTCGGATTTGTTGTCCAATGGGGATGATTCCAGGGTCAAAATAATTACATTATATTTAGTCCGCATTTTAGATTATAAAAATATATTAGACACGTATTTTTCCTTTTTTCATTTAAACAAAAAATAACAAAGATACAAGGCATCAAAATTTAGGAGTGGGGGTCTTTGACGTTACTTAGTGGCGATAAAACTCCCACTCTGTGACGTCACGCGTAATTTTAACGGGCTATATCTTTGTCATTTTTGGTCTAATTTACAAATGAAAAAAAACCGGCCAAGTGCGAGTCGGACTCTCGCACGTAGGGTTCCGTACCACACAGCTACAGCTAAATAAATGTTTTTCTTTACGTTTTATTATATTGAAGTTAATTAAATGAAAAAATTAGGTAATTTGATTTATGACGTTTAAAAAAAACTACTGGCTAGATTTCATTCAAACCAAATTTCGTTAGTAGTTTTTATAGTGATACACATGATATATTTTTTTCAGTTTTATCATGCCCATATTTTAGAAGTTACGGGGGGGGGGACACTCATTTTACCACTTTGGAAGAGTCTCTCGCGCAAACTATTCAGTTTAGAAAAAAATGATGTTAGTAACCTCAATATCATTTTGAAATACCTATCCATAGATACCCCACACGTATAGGTTCGATGAAAAAAAAATTTTTCAGTTTCAGTTCTATGTATGGGGAACCCCAAAATTTTTGGATTTTTTTCTGATTTTATTTTAAAATCTTAATGCGGTTCACAGAATACATCTACGTACCAAATTTCAATAATGTAGCTCTTATAGTTTCGGAATAAACTGGCTGTGACATACGGACGGACAGACAGACAGACAGACAGACGGACAGACAGACAGACAGACAGACAGACAGACAGACAGACAGACAGACAGACAGACAGACAGACAGACAGACAGACAGACAGACAGACAGACAGACAGACAGACAGACAGACAGACAGACAGACAGACAGACAGACAGACAGACAGACAGACAGACAGACAGACAGACAGACAGACAGACAGACAGACAGACAGACAGACAGACAGACAGACAGACAGACAGACAGACAGACAGACAGACAGACAGACATGACGAATCTATAAGGGTCCCGTTTTTGCCATTTTGGCTACGGAACCCTAAAAATACGTGTCTTTTATTTTTGAACACTCTAAAAGACGGACTAATTACATTTTTTACGGAAACAGGCCCATTATAGTATAATTGACGGTGAACTTGTGAGAGGAAAAGTCATCTTGTTTCATAGCGCTGCTCCATATAGCGAGCGTTGTCGGATACATCACCCGACTAGTCGGCCGTCATATGCACATACAAATCATAGTTCACCAAATAATCGGCGCTAGCAGACAGATGAAGTGCCGGAGTTAATATTTGCACTCACACGCGCACATGTTTGTTCTGTGCGGGGATCGAACCTACATCCCTCGGTCCGGATGCAGAGGTCACCACCAAATGAGCCATCAGGTCAGTCATAGTAAAACAAAACATACGATGAAGTTTAAGTATGTACTCGTACCTGTCTGGTCTGCCCGGGCGGCGGCGCGGCGGCGTCGGCCTTCGCCCCGGCCGCCAGCAGCCGCCGCAGCAGCCGCGCGTTGTTGGCGCTCACGGCGCGCGCCACGCAGCTGTCCCCGGGCGGGGCGGCGCCCTCGATGCGCACGGGCCGCACGCGCCGCCCGCCCTCCGCCGACTCCTGCCACGACACGCAACCACATGTCAATACATAGCCCAAGATGCCACGCTGGGTCACATAACCAGCTTGCCCTCAACTAAGCAGAAGCTTGTATTATAAATGAATAAATAACCCAAGACACGCCACGCTGGGCCACACAGCGCCACCTAGCCCCAAACTAAGCAGAAGCTTGTACTATGGGTGCTAGACAACTAATAAACATGCTTGGATACTTTTTTTTCGTAAATAAATACATATTATTATACATAGAAAACACCCAGACCAATACAAACAGACATGTTCATGCACACAAATATTTGTACTGTGCGGGGATCGAACCCACGACTCTTGGCTCAGAGGTAGAGGTCACTACCAAATGAGCCATCGAGCCAGTCAAAATTTTTAATGAATTTCTGCATGCTTCCGGCTGCAATTTTCCCGAATGGATGACCTAGGGACCTTCAAGAAGCGTGCCTACAGATTTCTCTTGGGCCAGCAACGCACCTTTGACTCCTCTGGTGTTGCGGTGTCTATGGGCTGAAGTGATCACTTACCATCAGGTGACCTTCAGGCCCGTTTGCCCCCTATGTCATAAAAAAAATTGTTTAAGCCAATCCGATAGATAAAGCTGGTTACCTGCTTGGCGGAGGCGCCGGTGAGCTTGCTGACGATGGCGTGGATGCCCAGCGAGATGCCGCGCTGCGGACTCAGCACGCGGCCCGCGCCGCCCGCCGGCAGCGCCGCCTGCCACACAGCGGGGACTCATGAGACAGGCTTACGGCCGTATTCACAAACGGTACCTAATGCGTCGTACGAACACACAAGTAAGGTGGGCCGCATACATTCGGAATACCGATTGTATAAAACCTTCATGGTATTTTGTATTTAAAAATGTAACATGACAGGAAAATATCCTGCAATTGTTTATCACAACAAGAAATTTGTCAGTTCCACTATGTGGTAGAAAATAAACCGTATTAAACCAAATTATCGCCTGTTATTGAAGCTCCACCCGTAGACCTAATCCTGTTCACCGATGCGGAATTCCAAACTGAAATTCGCGTTCGCAACAAAAATGCTCTACTTGCATATGTCGCAGGCAAATTCTATAATTCGCCCGTATACAAACGGCGTCGGCAGTTAACAAAGACAAATTCGTTATATAAATTGCCGTACGCCGTATGTAAGATGTCGTTCATTTTCTAATATGCCGAGCTACGATATTACAGCCGATTACAAATTGCCTCGGCATATCGTTCCAATTAGTACCAAATTTAACCGCGCCCTGGCGCTACTAGTCTCCAAAACCAATATGGCGGTCAACAGTGAAAGTGTGGAAGAAAAAAAATATTAAAAATATGTCTAATATCGGCTGTTTCAAATAGATTTTAAGGGCTATTATTATAGGAAACTATTGAAATTAAACTAACCACAAAGGGGGCTCCGGAAACACCATGGAAAAATAACAAAAAAATTCGAGGTTATCCAGCACGTAAAAACGCTAGGGTGTCCATGGAAACTGGTAAAGTGGAACAAAAAATTGCAATAAAATGCATTGTATTTTGGTTCGCTGTAAATCAATTGTTTCGCTGATGGTTTTATGCTTGTATAAGCTTAGCAGAATAAGTGAAACAAAGAAACATTGTTGAATTTATTTTTGTTATTACCACTGAATGTCTTGTTTAATTAAAAGGTAATTCTTGGTAAGTTTACTATGTATGTGTAAGGATCCTAAGATTAGGGAGAATATGTTCACACGGTACCATTTAGTGCAGGTTTTGTATGGTTACGGTTTCAATTTCATGCTTATTTAATCGACGAATTTATTTGCGTAGTCAATAATTCAATAATATTCTATTATGAATCTTAAATACCTAAATAAAATGATTAAAAACCCTGTTTCATTTCTATTATCATGGTCACCCTAATACACAAACCAAGTCGACGTTGATGCGATGACAATTTGCCTTCGGCATTTTATAACACGTATTTATCTTTCTAAACTGCCGACGCCGTTTGTATACGAGCGAATTATAGAATTTGCCTGCGACACATACAAAGCGCTCAAGCATTTTATATGTAAGTAGAGCATTATTTCTGCAAATCTGAATTTCCGGAATTCCGAATGTATGCGGCGCACGTTACCCAAAGCTTATAGGAATCCGCGCGTCGCATAGTGACGTTTGTGAACACGGCCGAGCCATACGCGTGGCAAGGCGCGGGCTTACGTACTTACTACTTACGTAAGTAAATAATAATAATAATAATAAATTATCTTTATTTCCAAATAACAGATTACATTGTGTAGTTTCTATCGGTCTCTGCACTAAGCTAAGCTTGTAACGCAGTGGCCAAATTCAATTTTACAAATTTGCTGTTATACATGAGTTAAGGGTGGGCGGTTCAAGCCAGTAAGATAATAAGCTTTGTAACAAAAGGTAATTTAGAGTAATAATATAAGGTGTATGTGAGTGAGTGTGCATGTATATGTGTGGGTGTATGTATAATGAGTGTGTGTGTGTTGAGTGTATTGTGTAGTGTGTGTCAGGAGTCGTTAGGAGGAAAATGTTGATAGAAGGTTTTCCGTCTGAGAGTAGTTCTGTGTTTTTAACCACGATTCTATTTTAGTTTTAGCATTACGAGTGCTTTCTTTGGATAATCTAAGCTTGTGACATATCCACTCGAGTGACTGCGGTGAGCGCAATCTCCTCATTTTAGTGGCATTATATCTGACAGCGGGTAGGATATTCGCCACTTCGAAATTATACCTTCTCGCTTGAAGATTACGGTTTAAAGTCGCAAATGCGAGACGTCAAGCGCTTCGTTACATCACTAAGCATCTGTCAAACCCTAATACGGCCAAATTCAATTGACCGAGAGCCAGAAAAAAAAAAAGTGAAAAACAGTCTGTGACAAGTGTTTGTGCGTTGTGTTTGTCATCATCATCATTATTTTACAATTTAGAGTCAATAGAATATTAAGTGTTGCATATCAATCGAAAGGGCATATAATCTAGATTATATATTTATATATATCTTAGTAGATTATTTATATATAATTTAGTTTATGTAGAAAAAAAATCATAAAGTTTAGAGGCCATAAATGGCTTCGTATGCGGTAAGGGGTTAAATACTTTAGCAATGATTTAGGCGCCCTATGGATAGGGATTATGCAAGGCCCAAATTGTTGCGAAATCTTTATTAGGATGGATGAGGTGGAAGGCGCTTTTATTGCGTTTTTGAGGAATCCTGCCATCCTCTTAAGAAGTTCAAGGTTGTGTGAAGTCTAACAACTACATTGTGTTTGACATTATCACCCTAGATTAGTTTAGGTTAGACACGAGCTCTTAAACATAAGCGGGGACTAATGCATTCCCCTCTAAAAAAAAAGGTGGAGTGACGATTTGCACAAGATGGTTGGCAAGTGTTGAATGTGAAAGGCCTAATGTCGATCAAAACGGCGTACAATTGGAGAGGCTTATGTCCAGCAGTGGATTGTGATGGACTCATAATGAGATAGTAGCCACTGAGACGTTTACGGCCGTATTCACAAACCTTACTATGCGTCGCGGGAACGCACATGTACCCAAAAACGTATAGAATTTTGGGCACTGTACTTCCGCGCGTCGCATAGTAGGTAACGTTTGTGAATACGGGCCTTAATTAGCTAAAGCTTTAGACATTTATGGCGTCTGCAGTAGTGTTTAACCTCTATCAAGCTGATTGTACTGTTTGTCATCCTATCTATCATTTTATACATGCACGTATTACGGCCTTAAGCCCACTTTACGACTTTATCTTACTGCCTGCCTGCGTTTACGTACAGCCTCAACTCCGATGGGATCGTAAAATGTGCTATTACAACTAGGCATTGAATATCACACCAAAATGGCCTTTAATGGTATGCAATAAGAGCTACTGGAAGCTGCTTGGATCCCACTTAAACATAAACACTAAACTTCATTGGTAGCTCCGTTTATAATGAATTGAATGAAGAGATAGAACCTCACCGACCCTGACTTGCGGTGTATAGGCTAAGAGACGCTTATGGAATTATAATAGAAAGAATAATTTATTGAACAGTGAAAACGCCTAAGCTGAAATTATAGTGGGCGGGTCACATTTGTCGAGTAAACTCTAAAAGGTGTACCAGAATCGTCACTACAATATAAGGAAGTTTTTTTTCATTGTAGCACGACATAATGGCTTCCCTACGCCCAATGGAAGCCCGAGTTGCTGTGACAACGGGCAAGTAACTGGTCACTTGCCACCTGTCAAGTCCTTGTCATTTCGGGATAAAGAAAAGGACTACATCACATCCCGTCGTTGACGTAGAAGATGAATAAGGGAGTACCAGGCAACCGGCAGCAGTGTTTAGCTGTGTTGTATAGCGTGTTCTTGGCTAACGCGCCGACAGTCAGATGAGAATCAAATCTAGGAAAGTTCAGTCTACTTAGAAAACCAAATTATCTACATTAGCTGAATTTTGTGTGAGGGACTGAGTGAGCTGAGTGTTCTATAAACGCCACATCATGAGTTAGTCAAGGTCAAGGAAAAACTTAATTTGAAACCATTGTCTGGCGCACTTTTGACTAATGCTTGTCCTGGGTGGGATCGAACCCACGAACCTGGGTTCAGAGTCAAAGTCACAACTAATTGAGCCACTGATTAGTCAAGAAAGACATAGGTACCTAACACTAGTACTAATTATACATCATGTATTGGGGTTCAACACTTTAAAAATGCGTCATTCTAAAAACCCAAACCTTAATTATTCACCGAGCTCGAACATTCACATTCGCAAGAAAATTCGAGTCCCAAATAACATTACTACATAAAGTGCCATTCCCTCTACTAGCTAGTGAGGTATTTCCGCTCATTGTGCTCGAACTGAGGGAAGCTGGGCGTGTCGACATGGCCAGCAAATTGCCCGGCCGGTTCGATTGCCCGCCCTCCCCTCGCTATCTGCATAAATACCTATTGCCCGAAAGCTTGCTACGACGTACGTAACCGTAGTACGAGTTAGATATAATATCTTTGGTTAAAATATGTTCAAGACAGAACCAAAAAAGTTCTTAGACTTTTTTGGCTGCTCCTGCCAGCCTAACCCCTAACCCCTCCATATCTCCTTCCTTTTTATTCCACTCATGTAACCCTAGTACGTGTCTTTGGTTAAAATAAATGTTCAAGGCAGGGGCAACCAAAAAGTTCTTAGCCTTTTTTGGTTGTCCCTGTTAGCCCTCCTAATCCACGGGGGTTATACAGATATCTCCTTCTCTCTTATCCCTCTCATTTTAGAGTGTGAATGGCCAAACTATCTCTAACAATCTCGCGAGATAGATTATAATCTATTTACAATTTTACGGTGACATATACGTATTATATAACAAAATAAATATTTCATTAAGACGCAATTTTTGCCTATTTTTAACCCATATTGGTACGGAACCCGTCATGCGCGAGTCTGACTCGCACTTGACCGATTTTTTGTGCCGTTCGCGACAGTATCGAGTATTAACCAATTTAGCCGCATTGGACAATAACAAGTCAATTTGGCATTAAGCAAATAACAACCAGTACATATATTTTGGTGTACCTACTTCGGCTCTACATCCGTAGCGGATAAATACCAATTCATATTCATACTAATTCCATTTGGAGCGATTTCCGAGGGCGTTTGCGGCTGCTTTAAATTTATGGGAAGGGCCCGCTCCCTACACCGATCGCGAGGTGGGTCGTGTACTTTGGATACGGCATGGAAGGTAAATAAGTTAGAACATGGTTCTAAAATTAAAATGACACCATGTAAGAGTGTAATGTCCTCCCTACGCCTGATGGAAAGCGAAAGAGAAGCCCAAGTCGCTGTGATAACTGGCAAGTAACTGATTAGTCACCTGTCAGTTGCCACTGCCATGCCGGCCCAACCATAACTCACCAGCAGAAACACGACCCGGAGGTCATTTGGCTGCGGTATTCTATAAGGTGGAAGTCCTTCTAAAGACGGGCAGCTCAATTCGAGCGAAGATTCGCTATGCCCTACCTCTCTTAAATGAGACCAACTAGGAAGGACACCCTTTCAAACAAAAAAAGAATTGTCCAAATCGGTACTCAATTCTCGGGATATGTCCTAGTAACAAACATACAACAACAAGTAAACATTCAACCGAATTAAAAGCCCCCTCTTTTTTTAAATCGGTCTTCTACTCGAGCCAAGGGGAATCCAGATGGGGATGCTAGAAAGGAGCATCCCCGTGGCGCAACCTGGTAACAGCTAGACCCAGTAACGCAGGATCTAGGCTGGCCAATCCTATCAACACAATGGTAACACGATAACCCAAGACTTTCATCATCATCATCATCAGCCTATTGCAGTCCACTGCTGGCCTCTCCAGTTGTTCGCCAGTTAAGGCCAACATCTGGAGGATATACCCATAATCGCCACGCTGGGCAGGCGGGTTGGCGATCGCAGGGCGTAGCTACTCGCTCCGGTGACGCTGCTGCCCGTCATCGGTCTGTGGTATTTAGCTACGCCTTCAATTGTGATGGTTATACCGCCACCAGTCGGTTGCCAGCGCCTCGTTTGTTATTCGGCAGGATGCACAACGTGCAGGTGAGGTTGGCTTGGAGCGAAAAGATGATGGGTCGCTGCCTTACATCCAAGACTTTAAAGTCGGTTAAAAATAGGATGCCTCATCCAAAACCTTGGTGCTGTTAACCAGTTCAGGGTGAGCGGGCATCCGCGGCCAACCGTGAGTGTCACCTAAGGATTTGTGCGGACTCGCCCATCGGGGTTATTCAAGTAATTGAAAATACAGCGCTGATGTATGGCCCGGGGCGATTGTTTGTATTGGATTTGGATGAGGCCGGGGGTAACTTTGCATGTACTGGAATTGAATTACAACTCAATCGTGGTGGGAAAGGTGTTGGTAAAAGGGCTGATGTTAAACTAATTCAGAAAGCATTATCTTGAGTCGGCAACTGACAACGGCTTGAGTTGGTTACTTGTTCGTTAACGCAGTGACTTGGGCATATTTATAAAAAAACACATACTTTTTGTCTTTGTGCCCTTGGTAGTTTACTATGGTACCTAAACTCCGGCTTTTTATGTGATGTAAAGAAAAAAGTGTACACTACATTGAGTGTGTAGGGCGAAATCAAACAGCATGGGCGATGCGAAACTTAAATGTATTTTTATATAAACTCAGACCTGGGTCTTTTGAGAGATGCATTCATATTGAGTCATAGTCATTATATTGTTCTCACAATATGCGCAAAATTATTGTAAAACTTTGAGATCAGCATCAATTTGATGTGCACTGTTAAATTAAATTTCATTCAGCTAACTTGTAGCTTGTATCTAATGTATTCTTATTATTCAATTAACGGGACAGTTTAGGTAAACATCTACAATATTTTTATTTGCTCTCCCAATACAAACATCCAGAGATTGAACCCGCTCCCGCTTGCACTACAAACAATTCACCATTGCGCCATCACCCGCGCGCGCAAAAACAGTTTAAAAAAGTTCCTATGTCGATACACTGGCGATCGACGGCCGTTAAAATAGCCCAACTAAATGTCAAGCTTGACACAACACGTTCCAATTTCGAACACCAAACAAAAGCGACCAGTGTCACAGTATTATGACGTTTACAAAAATACAAAATAAGCAACAAATTGTTTATGTCCTTGTGTGTCTGTAGCGCGTAATTTAAAAGAACCTAAAGATGTTGTGATGTGAAATTCGTGAGTATGATGAAGGCAAATATGAGGAGTAAGAACCAGGTGTACAGTGTTGGCAATTATCTGATGACCGGCAAGGTGTTGGGGAAGGGACACTTCGCGAGAGTGGAGGAGGCGACGCACAGGATTATCGGCAAGAAGGTAGATTTGACTCTTGTACGCCAAACAGTGCTATTTTCTTTGATTTGTGGCCCGGCACCGGCCAAATATCGGTTTTACTGCGAAGAAATCAGCTGTGACTGTTCTTTGTTGACTGCTTTGGTGGCTCAATCGCTAGTGACCCCTGTCTTCTGAACAAGTGGGTTCGATCCCCACTCGGCACAAACATTCGCGTCATGAACATTTGTGTTGTTCCGTGTCTGGGTGTTTATAGTTGTTTAATTTTCCTTCCTTGTCTGATACCTACCTAACACACAGTGCTTAAGCTACTTACTTTGGGATTGAAGCGATGAATATAATGTTCTTAAACACGAGAAGGTTTTGGCATTTAGGAGTTAAAAGCTTGACTCTACATAAGATTTGAAAAAAAATTGACAGTGCGGGCCATAACGTCTAGTCTCGACAAACATGAAAATGACTGCATCATGATTGTTATAAAGCAGTTTTTGTGACATGACACTGTCGGGGCAAGATAGATTTTAACAATTATGATTAAGAAGAGAACACCTGTGTCTGTAGAGTCGATCAAGATCGAAACTCTCTTTTCTTCAACTGTATTTTTCATAGCACCATTGTCTTTATCAAGTCTGATTCTGTTGACACATTAACCTTGTTCTGTGGTCCGGACAATTAGGTACATCTGTTTTGGGGCCAGCTTAATGCCCTTCATAATGTTGTCTGTTAAATATTATTGCCTCGATAATTAGATTATATCATTAATGCGCGCTGGCGCTGATTGCTTGTAACCTAAAGCTAAGAACACATGTAGCGGTTTCCACCCGCGCCTTCAGCGGTTCCGGTGCCTCTTTGTTTGCCCACGCACTCATCATCATCATCACCAGACCGTGTCAGTTCACTGCTGGACATAGGCCTCTCCTAATGTTCGCCACCTTGATCGTACTCGTAACCATAAAATTATGTTTTATCCTAAATAGGTTTGCGCTTGACTGCGATTCGCCTGATTGTAGGCGATATCGCAGTCTACGATGGAACGCGCTCACCCAGCAAAACCGGTTCACTCTCGCCTTGAACATCGGAAGATTATATCTCTCGGGGAACAAGGAGCCCGGCAAAGAATTCCATAGTTTAGCCGTTCGCACTATGAAGGTAGAAGCGAAACGCGCTTGGCGAGTCTTAGGAACTTGCACCATATATCGGTGCCTATTCGCCGTATTCCGCTTGTCCGATGATAAAAAGGGCCAGGAAGAATCAAATTAAAGAATTCCGTCACACCCAAATGCAACCCATAGAATACCAACAGACAGGCGACTTTACGACGGTGTTCCAGACTTTCCAGTCTCGCGTCGCAAAATAAGTCGTTATTAATAAGCTTCCTTGCACAAGCTAATAAAACGCCTATTTCGCTATGCAGATTTCCTCAGATTTTTCTAAATTCCATGTTTTCTTAAGACTTCTCTAATCTCATAGGTGATGACTGGCTCGGTGGCTTAATTGGTAGTGACCTCTGCCTTCTGAGCCAAGAGTCGTGGGTTCGATCCCCACACATTACAAACATTTGTGTGCATGAACATGTCTGTTTGTATTGGTCTGGATGTTTTCTATGTATAATATGTATTTATTTACAAAAAAAAAATGTATCTAAGTAAGTTTATCAGTTGTCTAGTACCCGTAGTACAAGCTTCGGCTTAATTTGGGGCTAGATGGCGCTGTGTGGCCCAGCGTGGCATGTCTTGGGTTATTTATTTATAGGTGGCGATCAAGGTGATAGACCTGACGTGCATCAAGGAAGAGTACGCGAGACGGAACCTGCACCGGGAGCCCCGCGTCATGGCGAAGCTGCGGCACCCCTGCATCGCTGCCCTCTACGAGACCATGATGGTGAGTAGATCACCTGTAATGTTTACCAGCCAGGTAGGTTGGTGTGGTTTCCGGATTTACGAGTAGAATAGGAACACCACATCTTCAGAATACCAGCGTCGCAGCATTTAGCGGCACCGCGACATAAATGCTGAGCGGAGACCTTTTACGTACTTTTACTCTCTCTATAATGTTATTAACACTTTATTGTGCTACTGTGTATTTTTGGGTACCTAATAAACATTTTTTTT
The DNA here is from genome assembly GCA_031163375.1 of Conogethes punctiferalis. Classification (NCBI taxonomy): domain Eukaryota; kingdom Metazoa; phylum Arthropoda; class Insecta; order Lepidoptera; family Crambidae; genus Conogethes; species Conogethes punctiferalis. The sequence continues at coordinate 8,202,893 of CM062105.1, read as the reverse complement.
CTTTCTTTCTATTTACAAGAGTGAACCAGTTTTTGCTGGGTCAGCGCGTTCCATCGTAGACGGTGGTATCGCTTACTTAAGCGAATCGCAGTCAAGCGCAATCCCATTTCGAATAAAAAAGGCCTTACCTTATCTAATACTTTAGTCGTCTTCTACGATACCGGCCTACCGACTACCTTATCACCATCACCAAACGTCCACTGCTGGACACTTTTTTTTTATAGTAGCTCGGCATAATGGCTCCCCTCCACCAATGACAAATGTCATTTAGGTGGTTGGCTTTAGTTTTTTTTATAGTAGCTCGACATAATGGCTTCCCTACGCCTGATGGAAAGCGAAAGAGGAGCCCAAGTCGCTGTGACAGCTGGCAAGTAACTGGTCAGTTACCTGTGAGTTGCCACTGCCATGCCGGCCCAACCCTAACGCCCCCACGAGCACCGGAAACCCTACTCACCAACAGGAACATGACCATAACCGAGGTCATTTGGCTGCGGTATTCTATAGAGTCTGCGTCTGAGACATTTAAAAAGAGCGTCTAGGTCTGCCGACAGAATATTCGAAGATGTGAGTCGTGTACGTTACTTCATATATTTGCAAAAAAAGTGCGTCGCGGATAGTCTGTCGTCTGCGCCGCCCCTTAGTTTAGGTGTCCAGCGGTGCAATTAATGTTCGTATTGCGCTTTTAATTTGAATATTTCGTACCGACTAGTGACGTATGATATTGCAACGTTGGCATGATCCAAGATTGCTTAAGGAATTCCTCGTCTAGATCAAAGCCCTTTCGTTATTAATAGACGATTAGAAAATGGCGAACGCGAATTTCGCGCGTAACACTTTCTATTGCGCAATGGTAATACTAATTGGTCTGTCCCAATTAAGAATTAATTTTCTTTCTCTTTGACTGTTTCTTTTTTATTAACGGGATCTGTCCCTAATGGCGTCTAATGCATCATTTACATTCAGCCCTCTTGGGACGGGAAGTGAGCAGGGAAGTGGGAAGCGCGAGAATGTAAACAGATGATTCGCGTTGATGCTGCCACTGCCGCTGACATTGCCCCGCGCTCCCTCTATTGTCGATTTTGGCGCGGAAGTCAAAGGACGGTAACGCGAACGCGAGCGAGTGTTTACATTCAGGATTCTCGATCAACAAAAAATGTACTTTAATAGATACTAAGTACATACATAAATATGTATCATTCAATATCATAGTCATTCAATTAAGAAATAGGAAGGCTGAATGTGAACACTCGCTCGCGTCGTCGTTGCCGCGGAAATATTTAGAGCAACGTTCCCAGCTACAGCAGCGGCTGAATGTAAACCGTGGGTTTGAGTCATGGTGGTCCTTGTAGGAACGGATTTGTCGCTACGAAAAGGCGTAAGGTAGCCATTATGTCGAACTGCAATAAAAAGAATAATATTTAGGTCTTAGAATAATAACACATCTAAGATGTAGGTAACGTTTTGTGAATGCGCTCAGTATCAGGCTACATGTAATTTGTTACAGACGTTATCTTATTACGTTGTATAATTATGTAATTATTTTATGTATGGAGCCGTGTATGTATGGAGCCGTGGTAGCCTAGTGGTAAGATCGTCGCTTCACGTGAGGTCGTCGGTTCGAATCCGAGCGGGGCACGCACCTCTGGATTTGCAAAAATCTATGTGCGGAGTTATACCACTAGCTTAGCGGTGAAGGAAAACATCGTGAGGAAACCTGCACATCCAGTTTAATTCTGAATGTGTAACCATGATCCAAATTGGTCAAAGCGGACCCTGGGCCTAGAGGCACAAACCGGGACAACGCTAAGAGGATGATGATGAATTATGTATTTATGTATTGTCCTTGTATTAGGCGGCGGGCGGCGGCGACCTGTGCGCGCACGTGCTGGCTGCGCGCGCGGCGCGCGGTGCGCGGGGTCTGCCCGAGCCGCGCGCGCGCTCGCTGGCCGCGCAGCTCGTGTCCGCCGTGAGGCACATGCATGCGCGCGGTGTGGTGCATCGGTGAGCAGTACATAGCCTAAAGCCTATATTATGAGAGGTAGGGCATAGCGAATCTTCGCTCGAATTGAGCCGCCCGTCCGGGGAAGGACCTCCACCCTATAGAATACCGCAGTCAAATGACCTCTGGGTCGTGTTTCTGCCGGTGAGTAGGGTTTCCGGAGCTTGTGGGGGGTTAGGGTTGGGCCGGCATGGCGGTGGCAACTGACAGGTAACTGACCAGTTACTTGCCCGTTGTCACGGCGACTTGGGCTTCTCTTTCGCTTTCCATCAGGCGTAGGGAAGCCAATATGTCGAGCCACTATAAAAAAAATAGAGGATATTACTCATAGTAAGCCCCACTGGCTACCGGACGTCATGAACACAAAGGATGCGCTCGCTGGCCGCGCAGCTTGTGTCCGCTGTAAGGCACATGCATGCGCGCGGGGTGGTGCATCGGTGAGCAGTATCATCAGCCTATTGCAGTCCACTGCCGGACATAGATTTCTCCGGTTTTTCGCCACTTTGAGCGAACATTTTGTCCAAATACGCACTATTGTTGTAAGGTTACGGCACTATTAAAGAGTGCCGGTTTTAGAACTACCCATCATGGACGAACTCTTATCTATCTGTGCTTTAGAAGAAATTTAAGGGCTAGGCTCTACACAACGGGTAGCGCAAAGGCAATGCAATTTAAAACTGTCTAACAAAAAAATATAGCCATTAAATTAGCTTTTCTGTTTCAGTGACTTGAAAATGGAAAATATCATGCTAGATGCGTCAAAACAGTTCATCAAAATCGTAGGTGCGTATTTAATTTTAAATCAATATTTTAAAGTCTTTACGCCACGCTGCCTTAGGCATTTAGCTACACCTTCGATTGTGATGTTATACCGCCACTAGTCGGTTGTCAGACGGCCGTATTCACAAACGTTACTATGCGTCGCGGGAACGCACAGGTATGTACCCAAAAACGTATAGGATTTTGGGCATTGTAGTAACGTATAGTAACGTTTGTGAATACGGCCGTAAGTCTCGTCTGTCATTTGGCTGGCATGCACCAAGGGCAGGTGAAGGGTGGCTTGGAACGAAAAGGTGATGGGTTGATGCCGTTGGGCAACGTGTAACATAGATGATAGATAAAAAGTTTATTTGCAAAGGTACACACACACATTTACAACAACGAATACAGCAAAAACACACAAATCGTTACAAACAAAACAGAAACAATAACAGAAACAATTAAAGTCATGGGTATGGGCATGTGTGCAACAACAATGCAAAATGGTAATGACTCAGCGAGTTGTCTGCTCGGCGAGCAAACCACTGATTTTCAGCCATCACCAGCCCATCGGGTGCCGCGGCACGCGTGTAGCAACACAACATATTATGACTCCTTGCTTTTGGTTTGTAGATTTCGGTCTGTCGAACGTGTGGAGCGCGGGCGGCGCGCTGCGGACGCCGCGCCGTGCGGCTCGCTGGAGTACGCTGCGCCGGAGTTGTTTGTGGACGGCAGGCGGTACGGCCCGGAGGTGGACTTGTGGAGCATGTGAGTAGTGTCAACCACTGGCGTAACTATACGATTATATCTATACGATTCGAGTCCCTTGGCAAATACATCACAAAAAACGAAAACGATCGTTCGTTGAACGGATCGCTAATTTTTGCCCCATAAATCCCTCTCATTTGTCCCTCCCGTGTTCGAATATACGAACTCAAATTCGTCAACGTCGATTTTCAACAGTTTAATTGATATATTAAAACACGGAGGCATAAATGAGAGGGATTTATGGAGCAAAAATACGCGACCCGTTCAACGAACGATCGTTTTCGTTTTTTGTAGTAGGGCCACTGACTTCAATACTGAATGTCGTAGTGGTGGGTGGTTGAGACTCTTCTGGACGGGAGCCCCTTATCTACGGCCCCGTGGCATTTTGCCGACTTGCGACCTTGTAAAGGATTTTCTGAAAAAAGAAATCCACCAGATGCCACCACATGAGCAGCAGGTCCCACTGTAACTTAATTGGTTAATTTGACATGGCGTTGGATAATAAAGGAAGTAACTACACGATGGTAATGCTACTATTCGTAAGCAACTTTTTGATCCACCCTCGTTCTCCCTAGTTGGTCCGGGTTAGGGGGCAACTCGTCCCAGTCGAAAACTGGGACCAGGGACAAGTTCGCCCTTTTCTAATTTGATAATGGTAAACTGGTCCCACTATGTTTTAATGTTGGGACGATTACACCTTTTATTGGTTTGCTAGAGGTAAATTGGGCCCTACTCATCTACGAGATGCTGCCTCGAACAAGGACAAATAAAACACAAGTCTAACATACGTTCAAACTAATAGCAAGGCAAAAGTACCAGGAGTGCATGAACATGTGGGAAGTTAAACTTTGTGTCTAGAATACTGTATGGAGATCACTATAACAAGAATGTTATTTAAGAGAGGTAGGGCATAGCGAATCTTCGCTCGAATTGAGCCGCCCGTCCGAACCTCCACCCTATAGAATACCGCAGTCAAATGACCTCTGGGTCGTGTTTCTGCCGGTGAGTAGGGTTTCCGGAGCTCGTGGGGGGTTAGGGTTGGGCCGGCATGGCGGTGGCAACTGACAAGTAACTGACCAGTTACTTACCCGTTGTTACAGTTACTTGGGCTTCTCTTTCGCTTTCCATCAGGCGTAGGGAAGCCATTATGTCGAGCCACTATAAAAAAAAAACTATGAGCGTTGGGGTTGGAAGTTTAAAACATAGTGGGACCAGTTTACCATTATCAAATTAGAAAAGGGCGAACTGATCCCTGGTTCCAGTTTTCGACTGGGACGAGTTGCCCCCTAACCCGTTGGTCCCACTGCCTGCATATTTAAGTCGCTTTTTTTGCTAAAAAATACTGTTATTGTGTACCGTACGAATAACCGTTCTTTTTAAATGAGACACCAATCTTCCGGCTTGTTCCAGAGGCGTGATAGTATACGGGATGGTGACGGGCGGTCTGCCGTTTACGGGGGCGGACGGCGCAGAGAGCCGCTCCCGGCCGCTGCTGCGCGCCGCCATCGCGAGGGGGTTCACGAGGAAGCAGAAGGCTGCGCTGGCTTGTGTCTCACCAGGTGAGTGACGTCAATGACCGAAGACGGGCACACCGCGCTATGTAAGGGTCCCGCTCCCTTAAAGAGTATGTACCTACGGGAGCGGCTTAAAGATCTTTTCGCTCCAAACCAACCTCACCTGCCATCCTTTAGATGGGCCGCACACATTCGGAATTCCGAAATCGGAATTCTGAATTGAAATTTAGATTTGCAGAAATAATACTCTACTTGCACACAAAGCGCTCTAGCATTTTATATGTAAGTAGAGCATTATTTCTGCAAATCCGAATTTCAATTCGGAATTCCGAATGTGTGCTGCCCAACTTCGGGACACTGGCAACCGACTGGTGGCGGTGTAACCATCATATCATCATTTGCTCGTCTGCCGCCTCTTGCATAAAAAAAAAAATATTCGAAGGCGTAGCTAAATAACACAGACCGATGACGAGAAGCAGATCGCCATCCCGCCTGCCCAGCATAGCGATTGTGGCTATATCCTCCAGATGTTTGCCCTAAGTGGCGAACAACTGGAGAGGCCTATGTCCAGCAGTGGACTGCAATAGGCTGATCATGATGGTGATATTTATAAACCACTCGATACAAAAATACAATTCATTTATTCTTAACAAAATATTTAATAATTAACATTAGTTTAAAAATTACAAAAGCTGTTATCAATATTTATATTAACATCAGTGTGATGGAAGTCTCATGGTTAATGGTAATGAGTCACTTTGTACACTGCAGTTGTATGTAAAAGTCGGCACGATTGTCTGGTACGATTAGGTCCGGATGGAAACAGCTCCCCGCCGGCAAATGTACTGGTACTACCTGTAAAAGAACAATCACTTTAAAATGTTGTTTGTATCTATCGTAGTAAAATATTATACTTAAATTTTGGTTGGATGACAAATACCTACTACTGAATGGATTTTACTGAATCTTTACACAACAGATTCCAGATTAACACACTACTAATATTATAAACACGATCGGATTTTATTGAACAGTAATAGGTTATACATTAAAATTACCCTGAGCTACTATGAGGAAGTAAAGGGAGCGACCTATCACCTTTTCCCTCTAAGCCGTCCTCACCTGCCCGTGGTGCATCCTGCCGAACAACAAACAAGGCTCTGGCAACCGACTGGTGGCGGTAAAACCATCACGATAGAAGGCGTAGCTAAATATCACAGGTCGATAACGGGCAGCAGCGTCACCGGAGCAAGAAGCTATAGTTCATTCGCGTTAAGAAAATAGTGACTCATCACTATTTTCTTAACGCGAATGAACTATAGCTAGCATCGCCAACGTGCCTGCCCAACGTGGCGATTATGGGTAAAGAATGGGTAAAGATGTTTGCCCTAGATGGCAAACAACTGAAGAGGCTTATGTCCAGCAGTGGACTGTAATAGGCTGATGATGAAGCTACAATTTATAAGGATATTACGAGTATCATTTCAGATATTCGCACGAGAAAAGAGACAAATCATCGCAATCAGTATATCAGTCGGCTATAGATGTTGCTTTAAGAGTCTTCCGAACAGTGTGGGGGCGATCCACTCATAGGGGCGTAACGGTGTGGTGGGTGCAGCCACACCATTGCACGAGGTCCGCCCGGGGAACACTATTCTATTGCTCCCCGGATCCGGGGGCAGGGGTATTTGCCCTCCCCGGACCAGGAGTGCCGGCCGCTTAACATCTGCGGCTGGCCAGGGCAGGCAGGGATGTGGCCGTATGCTTCGGCGCTACCTGTGTCCCTGCAACTTGCTGCCCACTAGCGACACAGGGGGGTTTAGTGGGTATGCCCTCCCTTTTTGGGAGGTGTGACTCCCACACACCATGCCGCCTCCCCCCCGAGACGGCATGATGATGCCTAATGCAATACCTTCTAGAAAAAAAACCCTTTAAGTTCAGAATGTCCAATTCCCAAAAAGTCCCAAAGGTTTCAAAATTACCATTTCCCGAAATGTCCAATTCCCAAAATGTCCCAAAGGTTTCAAAATGACCATTTCCCGAAATGTCCAATTCCCGAAATGAGCACTTCCCGAAATGTAAAGAGGGAAAGTAATATCCCAGTAAAGGAATCCTCCAGTTAACAAAACACAATGATTTATTGACAGAGTGCAAGACCTTCATTCAGCACCTGCTGGAACCGAACGTGGAGCTGCGGATGAAGATCGAGGAGGCGGCGCGCCACCGCTGGGTGCGCAGGCCGGGCATGCGCATGAAGACGCACCCGCTGGGCACCGTCGAGCCCAAGACCAACAGAGACGTAAGAACTGCATTTAGAGCTTTAAAGAGAGCTTTTAACAGAGGTAGGGCATAGCGAATCTTCGCTCGAATTGAGCCGCCCGTCCGGGGAAGGACCTCCACCCTATAGAATACCGCAGCCAAATGACCTCTGGGTCGTGTTTCTGCCGGTGAGTAGGGTCTCCGGAGCTCGTGGGGGGTAGGGTTGGGCCGGCATGGCAGTGGCAACTGACAGGTTACTAACCAGTTACTTGCCAGTTGTCACAGCGATTTGGGCTTCTCTTTCGCTTTCCATCAGGCATAGGGAAGCCATTATGTCGAACTATTATAAAAAAAAAAGCTCTTTCCTCACGGTAGGTCTTCTTGTAGGTGTAGGAACTTCTTGCCTCGCGCATCGGTTTTGTGGAACCAACTCTCTGCGTCAGTATTTCCGGACAGCTACGACATGGGAGCCTTCAAGTAACGAGCGTAATCCTATTTAAAAGGCCGGCAGCGACCTCAGAACCCAGAACTCGATTTGAGTTGCGTGTGTCCATGAGCGGTGTCGACTGCTTACCATCAGGCATCACATTTGCTCGCCTCTTGCATAAAAAAAAATAGGTAGCGGCATTGCTGTGCCCCTGGTATTTCTGATGTGCATGGGGGGCGGTTACTGTTTAACATCAGACAGGCCGCTTGCTCGTCTGCCACCAAAAAATTCTTTCTCTTATAGGGGGTTATAGCGCCACCAGTCGGTTGCCAGCGCCTCGTTTGTTGTTCGGCAGGATGCACCACGGGCAGTTGAGGTTGGCTTGGGGCGAAAAGATGATAGGTCGCTCCCTTACATACCACGGACATTTTACTGGGATATATTGTGTCCTTCAAGCTGGAATCCTCATCTCTGAAACCTGCATGAAAACGAATTTTGACTATGCCAAAAAATAGTCATGAAATAGTCATAAATAGTCGCCAAGTAAAAAAAATAGTCGCATTATAGTTTCGGAGTTATAGCTATAGGTTAGTGAGGATTCTGGCTTGACGTTCAAGCTGTAATCCTCACCTCTGATGCAAGCAAACGGCAAAGTCTATCGAATTGGTTTATGTTCCAAAAAATAGTCATGAAATAGTCGCAACGGCATACCAAATTTCAGAATAAGTCGTTAAGAGATTCCAGAGATATAAGGGTAGGTTGGTGAGGATTCTAGCTTGAACATTTGAAAACTTCAAATATCTCCGAAACGGCTACGATGTTCGATTTGAGTTTTTGCCAAAAAATAGTCGTGAAATAGTCGTCTCCAAAGGAAATAAATTTGAGCTGATTTAATTAGAAAATAAAAAGTTATAATTTTCCCTACAATTTTGGAGGTACAGTTGTATACAAAATGTTTTACTTCATTTGATATTATTGTGAAATGTTCTGCTTAAAATATAATATTTCGTTCAATTAGGTATTTTCCATGGCAGCTGTTATGATTAAACAAAAAAAACAAACATTTTTATGTAGCTATTTTTATTTATTATAATATAAAAATTTTGCATATTAGTACAAAACTTGTTTAAATCTGAAATCAGTACATATAATACACAATTACCGACCTGTTCCCACCCAGCAAAAAGAATAACTATGAGCTTTAATTATTGATCTTTACATATATTTCACATAATATCACAGCAATACCTTTAATGTTAATATCACAGCAATGCGCTTTTAAAATGGTTAGAGCTAGTTCCACAACACTTACTAGATGGCGTGACTTTCAAGCAAAATACTCAAGTCAATGAAATGTCCGCGACGATGATTGTGGGAAGACACTAATGGTGCTCCCACACTGCCGCGCCGTTAGAAAATGTTTAGCAACGTTAGCAGACATTTAATCACATGTCATTGTGTTAAAAATTATTTCATGTTAGAAAATGTTTCGTAACTGAGTAAACATTTTATAACAAGTTATCTTCTATCCATACTTATAATAAATATGTAGAGAAGTCAATTCTGTACATTAAATATATTTTCAAAATAACTATAAGGGAGTCATTAGTGATCGATATTGATGCCAAAAATGCAATCAGTAAAATTGTTGTCTGTCTGTCTGTATGTTCGTTATAGAAAAAAAAACTACTAGACGGATTTTAACGAAACTTGGTGCGATTATTCTTCATATTCCTGGGCAGGTTATGGTATACTTTCATCACGCTACAATTAATAGGAGCAGAGCAATGGCGGGAAGTGTTGGGGAAACGGGAGAAATTTTTATCTGTATGTTTGATCGCGCCTCACGCGAAAACTACTGCTTGGAATTAAAACTAATTGCTGTGATATAAACATTATATTTAGTTATTTTTAATTTAAACATGTTATGTACGCATTTTCAAGCTTTAAATTGTACTAAATAAAAATAGCTACAAAAATTATAAATGTTTGTTTTTATTTGTTTAATCATAATAGCACTCGGTCTAGTCACTAGTCTTGGAAAACACCTAATTTGACGAAATATTATAGTTCAAGCGAAATATTTTACAATAGTATAAAATGAAGTAAACATTTTGTACACGACTGTACCTCCATAGAAATGTCTCAAATCGAAAATCGTAGCCGTTTCGGAGATATTTGAAGTTTTCAAATGTTCAAGCTAGAATCCTCACCAACCTACCCTTATATCTCTGGAATCTCTTAACGACTAGTTCTGAAATTTGGTATGCCGTTGCGACTATTTCATGACTATTTTTTGGAACATAAACCAATTCGATAGACTTTGCCGTTTGCTTGCATCAGAGGTGAGGATTACAGCTTGAACGTCAAGCCAGAATCCTCACTATAGTCAGTAGGTAGCTTTGACGATTTGTAAGTGTTTTTCATAAAAACCTATACAAATAAAGATTATTTTGACTTTGACTTTGACTTTGACTCACTAACCTATAGCTATAACTCCGAAACTATAATGCGACTATTTTTTTTACTTGGCGACTATTTATGACTATTTCATGACTATTTTTTGGCATAGTCAAAATTCGTTTTCATGCAGGTTTCAGAGATGAGGATTCCAGCTTGAAGGACACGATATATTTGCTATAAACGATTTTATCTCATCCATTTTTTTAAACAATTTAGTTACTAATAGATTCACAAAAATATTTTTGATGCATATTTCCTATTTATGCACAAGATTTTTGTGAACATTCTGTGCTCTTTGCAGGTATATTATACCTATTCCTCTGACTTAATTACACTTTTCAAACTTCAACATTCCATTTCAGATCTACAGACAAATATTGGAACTCTGCGGTCAAACGGTTATGGACGTAGTGGCCCAGATAAAGGGAGATCCCTTTGGAGCCATCGCCGGCATCTACAACATCAAGACGCACCTCCACCAAATGCAAGCGGTCCCCGGCACAGAACTGCTCTGGTCCTCCAACACTCAAGAACCGAGACCTCTCTCCCCTCCGGAATATCACGCGAAATATGAACCGGATCCAGTCGAGAACACAGCTTCCAGCAGCAAGATATTCACCCCCCTAAACAGCTTGCCTGTCAGAAGCCAACCGTTCGCGATAAAGAAGCAAGTGTCCCCCCCAAAGGCGGATACAGCACCGCCACAGGACAAGCAGATCGTCCCGTCGCTACCTACTCAAACCAGCTCCATTCGAAGCGTCCAGAAGCCGGAACACTTGAGGACTGTGAAGCGACAACCAGTGCAAAGCCCGAGGTTCTCAATGAGGCCTCTGAGCGGAAACTACACGCTGAAGAGCCCGGTGTACAAGGTTTATTTATTTAACTAAATATAAATAAGTCAAAGGTGACTGACTGACTGACATAGTAATCTATCAACGCACATCAGGAGGATATACCCATAATCGCCACGCTGGGTTAACGTCAGGGTATTTCTTGGTTAAATGGTGTGTACGATATTTTTGCACAAACCTAACGCTTATTGGCGTCAGGGTAATTCTTGGTTAAATGGCTGTCACGAGTCTACTTTGCTTTTTTTATCACCATCATCAGCCTATCGCAGACATAGGCATCTCCACTTGTTCAAACATCTGCACCACGAAGCAAATACAAAGAGGAGATGTTATAAGCATCTCGGTCTAGTGATAAAAAAACTAGAGATCGGTCTATAAATTTTACCAATCAACGCCGTTTACATGCCGTTAGTGGGCGTGGCTTATTAATTTGCACTCGGTCGTTCTCAGTACTCTTTCTGTGGACTTATTTCTATTTTCGACGTATTGTAGCATTTTACGAAGAAAATAATGAAAGTGTTGTGTGTTAATGTGTAATAATTACTCTGGTAAACATTCAATTGCAATGAAAGGAATCACAATTCATGTGTAAGTATATTTAATTCGCATTTTGTTAAAATAAAATTCATAAAATACGCTTTTGACATAATTCATGCACGAATAATGATTTTACTCAACGATAGATGGCACCTCTGTGCGTAATGGGAGCAAGCAATATAAAGACACATCAAGCTCAAAAACCTTGGATTTATTGAAATTTGTTTTAAATTTATGCATAAGGACTTTTATCTTGATGAAAATAATGTTGTCTTATGTAGATTCATTGTCATTATTCAAAAGTATGTGCTATCTGGCAGCAATTTTTAAGTGGCATACAAATGTCAAAATACCAGGTCCGTAATTGGGATGTAATTTATATTCGGACATAGGCCTATGTCCAGCTGTGGGCTGCAATAGGCCGAGAATGATGATTATATTCGGACTATTATTCATTGAAGAAAAATTATATAAATTTCAATATTAAAATTAAACTGTGTATTATGTTTATTCTAGACTAGCTGACTAGCTAGAAGTTTCATCCCCTATTTTATCCCCTTGAGGGTACAGTTGATCAAAATCCTTTCTTAGCGGATGCCTACGTTTGATATATTTAGATTCCCGTCTAATAAAATCCTTAGAAAGGAATGGGTTAGACAAATAAATAGATAAAACTGGACTCCTACCAAATACCTACACCAAAATTTGTTCTTCCCAAAGTTTGTTTTTGATTGCAAGTAGTAACTCTGTTTAAGTAGTGACTTTGTTAGTAACTCTGTTTGATTAAGTGACTTTGTAAATTGTGTATATGTGAATAATAATAATAATAAAATGATTTATTTGAACTATAAGTATAACATGAACTTATTGCTAAAACAACTATGAGCTATGTTGAATCACATACAATGTCACTGCCGGTACTTAAATTAGGATACCCTGTGCTATAAGTACCAGCTACTTCCAATGGTACAATTTAGGTGATTGAGCAAAGTATCTGTTTTATTCAATCTATGTATTATCTAACTAACTGTAGTACCTAATAAGTAAGTGTGTGTGCGTGTGTGTGTGTGTGTGTGTGTGTATGAGTGAGTGAGTGTGTGTGTGTGTGTGTGTGTATTTTACGTTTCAGAATAATTTATTATACTTAAAACTTCATTTATTAACTTTAATCAGATTTTCAGTTTCTTCATACGATAGTTTTAAAAGCCAATCCGTCAGAATCTTTTTACATTCGTATTTGTTTCTTGAGTGTATGTTAATTTTATCATTTACCTTATTGTATAAATAGCCTCCAAGAAAGTAGTAAAATCTCTGACTAAAGGAATTCTTGGAAACACTTTGGAATAAATCTGTTGAAACTCTATCGGTCTTTAAATTGAATACAGTCCACAATAGTTTATATTGTTAGTTAATCACTATCGTCTGTTTGTTTTTTTTTGTTGTATGTTGTGTTGTATTGTAACCTGTGGAGCCAATAAAAAAAAATCTTTCTTTCTTTCCACGATGTTCGTGGCGCAGAGTCAGCTAATTTGTATTTATACTTACTGTTTTATATAATTATGTACATAATTTAATAAATATATAAATAATACAAGCAAAACACTATTTATTTTTTACTGTTCCAATCAATGCACCCTTTCTCCTTTAGTTATACATAATTGAAAAGTGTCATGCGCTTGATGTAATGTAATAAAAGCAACCGTTTATAGTCACAAAAATGTTAAAACTATAGGTCGCCTCAAGGCGTGGTCTTCTACTTACTTCTGGTGTCACCATGATCCAAAAAGTTCCTATGGACTAAAGGCGCAGATGTCGCTAGGAGTACTTTTTATTGAATAGGTAGGTATTCTGAGTACGTCCTTATAATATAGCTAGCGAAATCTAGTGCCCGATAGCTAAACTACATAAGAAGATGAGACCTAGTAGTTCGGCTTCTAGCCGCCTACGGAAATAAGAAAGGGGCGTCCCCCCGTACCCCCCTTCTTTTTGCCACGCAATTTTCCTATGAAAGTATTGGTTATGGCATCTCCTCTTTGTATTTGCTTCGTGATCTGCACTTTGGAGGAAGGACCTCCACCTTATAGAATACCGCAGCCAAATGACCTCCGGGTCGTGTTTCTGCTGGTGAGTAGGGTCTCCGGAGCTCGTGGGGGGTTAGGGTTGGGCCGGCATGGCAGTGGCAACTGACAGGTAACTAACCAGTTACTTGCCAGTTGTCACAGCGACTGGGGCTTCTCTTTGGCTTTCGGCTGGCTCGGTGGCTCAATTGGTAGTGAACTCTGCCTTCTGAGCCAAGGGCCGTGGGTTCGATCCCCACATATTACAAACATTTGTGTGCATGAACATGTCTGTTTGTATTGGTCTGGGTGTTTTCTATGTATAATATGTATTTATTTAAAAAAAATGTATGTAAGTAAGTTTATCAGTTGTCTAGTACCCATAGTACAAGCTTCGGCTTAGTTTGGGGCTAGATGGCGCTGTGTGGCCCAGCGTGGCATGTCTTGGGTTATTTATTTATGTCGAGCTACTAAAAAAAAACGTCCATGACGCCAAGTTTCCATGTTAAAGGTGTACGACAACGGCGACTGCTGCCTCGACCCCCGGCTGCCGAGCATCGACGAACATTCCAACACGGACCTGACCGATAGGAAGGGCGAGCGCAAGAGCAAGCGGACGGCGTGCGTGCGGAAGGTCAGCCTGGACGACGAGCGGCCGCGGCTGGGCAGCTGCCCGCCGCGCGCAGGAGACGCCAAGAGGACGGAGTTCTACAGGAGAGGCGGTGACGGACTGCCGAGGTGAGGGTTTGTCTATTGCTTCTGCAGGACTCATGCGGGTGTGAGATACCCGCTTAGGGTGTGCGATACCCGCTTAGGGTGTGCGATACCCGCTTAGGGTGTGCGATACCCGCTTAGGGTGTGGGATACCCGCTTAGGGTGTATTCATGCGGGTGTGAGCTACCCGCTTAGGTTGTGGTATACCCGCTTAGGGTGTGGTATACCCGCTTAGGGTGTGAGCTACCCGCTTAGGGTGAGCATTCAGCCAGTTGGCTTATGCCCCGCGGCTGCCGAGCATCGATAAACATACCAACACCGAGACCAATATGTAACCGAGAGGGAGGGCGTGCGCAAGAGCACGCGGACGGCGTGCGTGAGGCAAATAAATATTCATATAAGCACTTAGTTCTTTAAATTTCTGAGTCTAAGTCAGCTTTTATCATGCGTGCTGACCTAAAGGAATTATTAGTAAGGCGTAGTTCAATTAAAGGACAAATTACTAAATTTAAAAATTATTTGGATAAATCAAGGCAACCCAAATTGACAACTGTCGAAGTTACTGAATTATCTTTAAAATTAAGCGAGGGTTCGAGGGTTTGTCATGTAAATTTGACGAACTGCAAACTCAGATAGAATTGTTGAACTCTGATAATTTAGATTTGGAAATCAATGAGAGGGAATGCATTGAACAAGATTTCATTGTTTACACTGCTAAGGCCAAGGTCATGTAAGACGAACAAAATGAATTAAAGATTATAGAACAAGATAAAAAACGTCGCGAATCTTTATTTCAAGAAGCTCAATGCACTCCTGATCATGATACTGTTATTCACGTAAAATTACCCAAAATTGAAATTGCAAAATTCGATGGATCATTTTTCCGCTGGCTCGAGTTTCGCGACACTTTTTCAAACTTAATACACAATAATGAACGTTTATCTTCCATACAAAAATATCATTACTTGCTTTCATACCTGCAAGGTGACGCAGCTCGCGTTATATCAAACTTAGAAGTATCATCTTTTAACTACAATAATGCATGGCAATTGCTTTGCGATCGGTTTGATAATAAAAGATTACTTATTAATCATCACCTAAAGTCTCTATTTAATATTCAACAAAATACTCGTGAAACCGACGCGACTTTGCGATTTTTGGTCGATCATGTCACCATGAACTTACGGGCACTGGCTAGTCTAGGGCAGCCTACAGATTATTGGGACACTTTGATTATATTTATGATATCGTCAAAACTTGACACACAAACTATTATGAAGTGGGAGGAACAGAGGAGTTGCTTAGGTGATATCCCTACCTTAGAGGAGTTTAAGAAATTTTTACTCGATCGCGCTTTTGTTCTTGAATCCACACGCCATAGTAAATCTGAATATAGTTCGAGGCCACATAATATAAACACTACTTGTGATAAAAAACAATCTTTGAAATCATTCGCGTCGATTTCATCAGTTGGCAATCGCCAATTTACTGGTACATTTAGATGTATCATTTGTAATCAAAACCATCGCATATATGATTGCCCAATATTTAAATCTAAATCCATTAAAGAGAAGTACATAGATGTATCAAAATACAAGTTATGTGCCAACTGTTTACGACAGGGTCACCCCATTAGCGAATGCCGCATGGGCCCATGCAAGCAGTGCAATAGGCGTCATAATACTCTTTTGCATTCAGTTGAACCAGCTAAAGGCAACAATGCTCAAAAAGAGGAACAAAAAACTATAGTTAATTTTGCTAATGAAATGTCAAATCAATCTCTCTTATCCACTGCCCTAATTTATGTATCGAACCCAATAACTAAAAAAGGCATCACAGCGCGCGCCTTATTGGATTCAGGCAGTCAATCATCATTTATTACAAAAAACTTGCAACAAAAATTAACTCTAAATTCAACTCCTATTTCATTCGATGTAATGGGTATAGGTGACCAATCAGCGATGAAAGTCGATGAGAATTGTATTTTACAATTACAGTCATTGCATAACAGTTACACTACACAATTAAATGTATTTGTTCTCGATAAGCTAACAGGGCACATTCCAAAGGCGCCCATAGACTTATCTCGACTACATATACCAAAACACATTAAATTAGCCGATTCAACATTTTTTGAGCCTGGTCCTATTGATATTTTGATAGGAGCCGATCTTTTTTGGGACATTTTGCAACCCGGACAATTGTCTTTGGGTAAATGCATGCCCAAACTTCAAAATACTAAATTTGGCTGGCTGATTGGTGGACCAGTTTGTGAAAAAATGAACAAAATTTATTGCAATAATTCAACAATTCATAATGATACACACTTAGATAAATTACTTACAAAATTCTGGGAACTTGAAGAAATTCCACGACAACAGTTTTTGAATGTTATTGAAAAGGCATATAGAGAACGTTTTAAAACTAAATCAACCTAAAGACTAATTAAACTAAACTAATTAAAAATACACTAATTTAAATTTTAATACACTTACTCAATTACACTAATCAAATTTCGGCTACGGTTGCCATTTTGGAACCATTAGTAGATTTTAAATTACTTCCAATTTAAATAGATTGCAACGTAGCGTTGCCTATGTTAAAAGATTCATTTACAATACACAAAATCCAAACAATAAGCATTTAACAGCTTTTACTACTGACGAACTAAATTTGTCTCTTAATATTTTGTATTTATTGGCACAACAACAAAGTTTTCCCAAAGAGTATAAGATTTTACTAAATAAAAAATCCATTAAATTCAAAATCAAAAATGTTATCACTATCTCCATTTGTTGACTAATTGGGAATCACACATTTGGAGGTTGTTAGTGATTTGAATGCCGATGCCTTTATTACGACTTTGCGTAGATTTGTTTCGCGTCGTGGTCGGCCAGCGGAGATGATTCCGACAATTTCACAGTTTTGTGGGAGCGGCTAAATAAATTGGTGCATTCATAGAACAAAATAATAACGCTTTGACTGAGTTTGCGGATCAGGAAGGCATTAAATTCACATTCAGTCCTGCTTATTGACAGGCTCGGTGGCTCATTTGGTAGTGCCCTCTGCCTTCTGAGCCAAGGGTTGTGGGTTCGATCCCCGCACAGTACAAACATTTGTGTGCATGAACATGTCTGTTTGTATTGGTCTGGGTGTTTTATATGTATAATATGTATTTATTTACAAAAAAAAAATGTATGTAAGTAAGTTTATCAGTTGTCTAGTACCCATAGTACAAGCTTCGGCTTAGTTTGGGGCTAGGTGGCGCTGTGTGGCCCAGCGTGGCATGTCTTGGGTTATTTATTTATTATTTATTTATTTATTTATGGGGCGCACTTCGGTGGTATCTGGGAGGCTGGCGTAAAATCAGTTAAATTCCACATTAAATACATCATGGGTAACTCGCACTTAACATATGAGGAAATCGGTACCTTATTCGCACAGGTTGAAGCTATATTGAACAGTCATACTTTGTGTCCTTTATCCACATCACCTGATGACTTCCTATCCTTAACACCAAGGCACTTTCTGATAGGAAGACCACTGAATGCGCTGCCTGCACCATCCCTTGAGCTCCATCCACAAAGGCGACTTCAACGATGACCAGCCTCGAACAAAAAGGGCAGCATTTTTGGAGAAGATGGCAAAAGGAGTATGTGTCCGAGCTACAGACGAGAACAAAATGGAAGCAAGACAAAACCAAAATCAATATAGGAGATAATATGGTACTTCTGAGTGATGACTCTCTTCCATCACTACGTTGGCGCATTGGGCGCATTGAGAAGCTGCATCCTGGGCCAGACGAGATATCCAGAGTCCGCAGACATCAGAACAACCACGGGAACCTATCGACGCCCATTACGACGACGACGACGAGTCACCGACGAAGATTTAAGAAGTTGAAGAACGGGAGTCTTCAACGGGGGGGAGTATGTTCAGGACAAAACGCCTGTTGGAAATTAGAAGCAACAAATTGATCACAATATTTATTATTCTGCATTTTTAAAAAACTTCTGTCAATACCCATTATTGTAACAGCACGTATTGTAACAGCTCTCGAGATATTTAATTAAAAAAATTGTATTTAAATTGAGTTTGAATATTTATCAAATTCCAAGTGTTCACTACGAAACACATTTTTCATACCGAAATTACCTTTATTTTACGGTACCTGAAAATTTCGGTACCGGTATAAATTTAGATATCGAAATATTCCGGTAACCGTTATATTTCGGTATGACGTCATACCGAAATATAAAGGTACCGTAATTTTTCGGTTATTCAGTCCCTGGGTTAAAGATAGATATGGCTGAATTACATTCTCAGCATATTACTGTAATTGAGGAACGGGACAAACTGCAATCCATTGTAGACGGGTTTGGTGAGTGCAGCGAGGAGTACGTCCACAACTTGAGGCGCGTCACCTTATTGGAGCACGAGCAGGGACTGAAAGCGGTTACGGTATACGGTTACGGTACCGGTATAAAATAAGTGTACCTTAATAAAATAAAGGTAAGGGTATACCGTTATTCAACCGGTATAAAATATCGGTACCGAAAAGCCGCGACGTTGCCAAACGGCTGCGGATTGTTGGCAACGTCGCGTGCGTTGCGCGGAGCGTATCGATCGACACCGGCAAAATATTCTTCCTGACATTTCTTATCTGTCCGTGCATAGCACGCGAAAGACTGCCTGTGCATGGCACACGCGAAAATTCTGGTCAGTGATAGAATGAATGTCGTCTCACTTTTCAATACAAATAATATTTTTTGATGTTGTCTGATATTTAATTTTTTTTTTTCAAATAATTTTGTTTATTATGTTTAGATACTATTTATATGTAAACCCATCACAATTTTAAGTAGTTATTTTGTTTGTAACTTTATTATGTATCTAAAATATATACATAAGTAGGTAACAAGGTATGTGCATTACTTCTTAGTAGTTAGTTTTTTAGTTTTTAAAATTAGTTGGTAAAATTATTGACTGGTATAGAATGCCACACGGCATCAAGTCCGTCATTTGTACTTTCATCATCATGATGATGATGATGATAGTATAGTTTTCTGACTCGCCCAATGATTGACTGGTATAGAATGCCACACGGCATTAAGTCCGCCATTTGTACTTTAATCATCATCATGATGATGATGACGATGTTATAGTTTTCTGGCTCGCCCAATGGTTGACTGGTTGAGAGTGCCACACGGCATTAAGTCCGCCATTTGTACTTTAATCATCATGATGATGATGATGACGATGTTATAGTGTTCTGGCTCGCCCAATGGTTGACTGGTTGAGAGTGCCACACGTCATTAAGCCCGCCATTTGTGCTTTCATCATCATCATCATTATGATAATGATGATGTTATCGTTTTCTGACTCGCCCAATGGTTGACTGGTAGAGAATGCCACACGGCATTAAGTCCGCCATTTGTACTTTAATCATCATCATGATGATGATGACGATGTTATAGTTTTCTGGCTCGCCCAATGGTTGACTGGTTGAGAGTGCCACACGGCATTAAGTCCGCCATTTGTACTTTAATCATCATGATGATGATGATGACGATGTTATAGTGTTCTGGCTCGCCCAATGGTTGACTGGTTGAGAGTGCCACACGTCATTAAGCCCGCCATTTGTACTTTCATCATCATCATCATTATGATAATGATGATGTTATCGTTTTCTGACTCGCCCAATGGTTGACTGGTAGAGAATGCCACACGGCATTAAGTCCGCCATTTGTACTTTCATCATCATGATGATGATGATTCGTTGTTTGATGAACTGTTAGGTAGTACGCCCGGCCTTATTCCTGATGCATGTGACACAAATCCCTCCTTGATAATAGACCTAACTAATGATGACACTTTGTGTTGTCGTTCCACAAAGAAGATGGTCACATGCAGTAGGAATAAACTTAAAAAATATATCCGTGTGAATCGGTACATTAAAAAGACCCAAAAACTAATTAAGAAAAGAAACTGCTCATATGATAAGCTTAAATGTATAAAAGAAAGACAGAGATTAGGTGATGAATTGGATTTATACACACATACTTTGGACAATAACATCACATCCTATGAAAATAATATAAAACTTTTGGAAAGTAAAATTTTAGGGTTAAAAGAATCCTTGGAAAATATGACCAAGAGGTACTTATGTTCCAAGAAAGAGAATGAGGAACACATACTGGCTTTGAAGAGCCTTTTGGACAGCTCAGTAACAGGTTGTAATATCCACAATAGTGAATGCAATCAGAATGGTTCTCGGTCACTGTGTGACTTGTCACTCTCAGATTGTAATGACCGAAGGCCTCTGCCCAGTGCAACTTCAAACAACAGTTCCTTGCCCACCCACCAAAATGTAAATAAAATTGTTATGTTTAGTGATGAAATTGGTAAAAATATGGGCCTTTTATTAAGTACCTACATGGGACAACCCGTTTTGAATCACTGTTTCCCAAACCTACCGCTGAGATTAATTATAAAACAAATAAGTATGTACAATTTTGATCAAAACACCACACTTATATTTATGACATCCAATAGGGAAAATATAAATAGAATAGAATTTATGAAATGTTTTGAATTTTTAAATTCATTGAAGGTTCAAAATATTGTTATGTTTACACTGCCCTTCAGTGAGTGTTTGCCACAGACAGAAAATGAAAATAGATATAAAATTAATTTATTAATGAATAAATTGACATGTAATAATTATAAATTCCATGTAATTGACTGTAACTCTATGACATCTAACATATCGAAAAAATTGTATTTGACAAAAGATAATATATTTTATTTATCTAATACCTATAAAAGACAAATAGCAATATCGCTATCATATTTTATTAAGTGTTCAGCCAAGAACTTGGCTACTCAACTTGCTTTTATTGAGCATAAAAATGACATTGAGAACTTGAAAATTACTTCATGTAATTTAAATTATACCACAAGACAATAGAGGATAACTCTAGCAATGTAATTATGTCAACAAAGGGAAAGTCTGACCAGTTAAATATTATTCATCAAAATATACAGGGCTTTCCTGGCAAAGAACTTGAATTAGAATTATATTTAAATGAAAAAAATATACATGTTGTATGTATGACCGAACATTGGTTAAGACAATTTGAGTTGTTAATTAGTATTGATAATTACAAGGTCATTAGTTCGTTCACTAGGAGTGCTGCGATTAGGGGTGGGTCACTGATATTAGTTGAAAATAGTCTAAAGTCAAAAGACCGTAAAGATGTATCATCACTCTCCATTGAGCGAACCATTGAGCTTTCCTGTGCAGAGCTTGAGCAGTACATCATTGTCTGTGTATATAGGCCCCCTTCTGGTGATTTCAATTTATTTGAATCTACTATGGAGGAGGTCTTAAGTAAAGTATGTAAAGGTTATAAAAAAGTAGTTGTATGTGGGGACTTTAATATAAATATTTTAGATAATTCACAAACTTCAATCAGGTTCCTAAATTTATTTAAATCTTTTGATCTTTTTCAGCTCTTTGATGAACCTACTCGAATAACACCCACATCAGCTACTTGTCTTGATAATATTTTCTGTAACTCCAAACCTATCAATAAATCAATAATAAACGAATATCGACCTATCACTGTAAATCGCATTGAGAGATATAAAAAAAACATAGATTATAAAATCTCTCAAATATCTTACACTGAGAATAATAGGGATATTGATCAAATGTATGCAAAGCTATTTGACACAATTAAAAATGAATTTAATACAGTGTTTACTAAGAAAGAGGTTAAGGTAGACAACACTAAAACAAAATTTAGTGATTGGGCTACTCCAGGAATTTATAACAGTAGAAGAAAGTTATTCGAACTCTATGAACTTAAGGCCACTTCAAAAGATGAGAATATAATAGAACATGTTAGAAAATATTCGAAACTTTTTAAGAAAGTTTGTATAATGGCGAAGGCAAATTATCTTAAAGAAAAAATTAAGAATTCAAAGGATAAAGTTAAAGCCACCTGGAAAATAATCAATAAAGAGACTTGTAAAACTCGATCACATAATCACAAGATCTCTCTTAAAATAGGTGACAATTGTCTTAGTTCTGACGCAGAGGTAGCCGCAGCATTTGAAACTTATTTTTCCAATATACCTTTAATAACAACAAGTAAAATAAATTCTTGTCCGCTTGCAGCTGAATCTCTTCTCAAAGCTCGCGCAGTCTCGCGCTGACTGATCTCGCGAACGGTCGTGCGGTGGTACTAAACTACCTTCGTGTGTCATGTGAATTGTAGTAACAATGTCTAACAGAGTAAAGTGTAATACGTGCAACATTGTTATCGATGAAGTTCTTGCTTTCATCTGTAATAAGATAGATGTTATGGATGAAGAGAGCATTGTGCGAATATGTGAAACGGCTTTCTCAGAAAGTGATATTGTAACTGCGAAAAACTTGTTATTTGATTCTATCCCAACAAGTAAAAAGAAGACTAGAAAGAGGAAAGGAAAAGCAGTTCGAGATATTGATGATATCATCTGTCTTCTAAAAGAAACGGATCCCGAAGTAATACCCATATTTGTTGCGCGTGAACTTCAGAAACTGCCCCCGGTGTTATTCGATCACTTGGATGCGACGCGTATTCTCAAAGATTTGGTCAAGCTAAGACAGGACGTAGACCGTATTGCAGAGGCCTACGTAACAACGAAAGATATTGAAATGCTACGATCTGAATTGTTATGCTCCAAGCAGTCTTTGAACAAATTTGAACCGAGTTTTGTTAACGACAAACGGGGTACAGGCCAATTGCAGAGCTTCGAGTACGACAGTGGTCCCACAGGAATTTTTCCTATGGTCACAGAGAAGCTAATAACTACAAGAAACAGTCTTAATCAAAACACAGAAAAATGTTTCGAAAATGTAGGTAGTTCAAACATTACAACGGCAACGGACAGTGGTATTGCACTGCGAGCGAACACACAACCGGATATAACCGAGCGCGACCCGAGTCCGATGTCGCCCGAACGGCCGACGACGGCCGAGAGCAGCGGTCCGAAGATGATATCGCTCAGACATAAACCCGCCTCAGTTCCGGTCGGACCGATATCGCCCCCATCGATGCGCTTGCCACCGTATCCGCCGAGCATACTTACTACAGCGCTTAGTAAGATCTTTGAAAAAATAATTTTTAACCAATTAGTATTTCACTTTAAGGAAAATGAGTTATTGCATAAAAAGCAATTTGGTTTTACAAAAGGTAAGTCCACTACTGATGCAGGAGTGGCGCTGATGAAACATATATTTGGTGCTTGGGAAAATAAGCAGGATGCAGTAGGTGTTTTCTGTGATTTATCTAAGGCATTCGATTGCGTTAATCATGAAATCTTACTTCTGAAGTTGCGGCATTATGGCGTCTCGAATGTTGCTTTAAGTTTGTTAGAGTCCTATCTAACTGACAGAATTCAAAAAGTTGTTATTAACGGAATTGATTCTTCTGGCGCCCTACTACGTATGGGAGTGCCCCAGGGCTCTATATTGGGACCATTGCTGTTTTTAATATATATAAATGACCTTCCTTATTTTGCTGAAGGCTTATGTGAGACGGTATTGTTTGCGGATGACACTTCTCTAATTTTTAAAACTGACAGACATAAGCAAGTATCTGACGAAGTAAATAATGCTCTCTCGCAGGTATTGCATTGGTTTAACACAAATAATTTACTTTTAAATTCTAATAAAACAAAATGTATTAAATTCACGATGCCTAATGTGAGGCAAGTAAATACTAATATAATTATGAATGGTGAACACATTGAGCTTGTTGAGTCTACGACCTTTTTAGGGATTACTGTGGACTCCAAGTTACAATGGGCTCCTCATATAGGAGCCCTGGCAGGAAGACTCAGTTCAGCTGCATATGCAGTTAAAAAAATTAGGCAACTCACTGATATTGAAACAGCGAGACTTGTTTATTTTAGTTACTTCCATAGTGTTATGTCATATGGTTTGCTCCTATGGGGATCGGCTTCTGACATACAAACTATTTTTGTATTACAGAAGAGGGCGATCCGTTCTATATATGGACTTAAATCTCGCGATTCACTTAGAGAATTATTTAAAGAAATTAATATCCTTACTGTGGCATCACAGTACATATTTGACTGCATTATGGTTGTACGTAAGAATATACATTTATATAGTAAAAACTCAGATCTTCACCAGTTCAATACTAGAAATAAGAGCAAACTTGCTGTTTCCAATCTCAGGCTTCGTAAAACTGGTAACTCATTCATAGGACAAAGTGTAAAAATGTTTAACAAAATACCGCAAAATATTGTTGATCTACCTAT
Source organism: Conogethes punctiferalis (assembly GCA_031163375.1). Taxonomy (NCBI): domain Eukaryota; kingdom Metazoa; phylum Arthropoda; class Insecta; order Lepidoptera; family Crambidae; genus Conogethes; species Conogethes punctiferalis. The sequence continues at coordinate 8,178,207 of CM062105.1, read as the reverse complement.
ACATAGATTTAAATCTCGCATTAAGTCCATTTTAATGTCAAAAGGTTATTATAAAGTACAAGATTATATGGATGACAATATTACATGGACATGATAGTCTGCTCGCTTGTGCTTTTTAAAGCGATATTATTGTATCTATAATATATAAAGCTAAATTGTATTATATATTTTAAACAAGGCTAACTGTTGAGTTTGTTGCGGCACTTCTTCTCAGCAGGCTACACGTCGAAGTGCTGGTAGGAAAAAAGTTTGACGTGCAAAAGTATTACTAGTGAATCTATTTGCAGAAATAAACTATTTTATTTTATTTATTTTATTTTTATATTTTCTTCCCATTCACCCCCGTCTTCCCATTCACCCCAGTCTTCCCATTCACCCCCGTCTTCCCATTCACCCCCGTCTTCCCATTCACCCCCGTCTTCCCATTCACCCCCGTCATTAACCCCCTTCCTGTCTTCCCATTTGACCGCCTCTGTATATCAAACGAGCGTTGTCAACTTACAGCAGCCGGTTGTCAGCGGCAGGGTCAGCTTGGGGTCAGTGATAGGGCATGTGTCCGGGGTTGGCCATCGTGGCCATGCGCACGTAGGCCGTGTGCGGCCGCGGCGCCGGCGGCGAGTCGCCCGGCAGGCTCTCGTTCTTTAACACCGCCACGCACTTCCACTGGTTCAGGTATTGCACTGGAATCGGAGAGGATGCAGTTAGGAATATGTAGGACTATTAGGGCTACGTGGGTCGCGCATCGGTTTTGTGGAACCAACTTTCTGCGCAGTCTTTCCGAACGGCTACGACTTGGGAGCCTTCAAGAAACGAGCGTACTCCTATTTAAAAGGCCGGCAGCGACCCCAGAACTAGATATGAGTGGCGAGCGGTGTGTCCTATTTCCATGAAAATAGAAATATTGGGACAAGCGATATTTTAAATACTTATCCCATTATTTCTATTGCGTCAAAAAAAAACGCCGTGTTAGGTATTTGAAAAGTATATCACTTTTAATCATTATCATCATCAGCCTATTGCAGTCCACTGCTGGACATAAGCCTCTCCAGCTGCTCGCCACCTAGGGCAAACTTCTGGAAGATATACCCATAATCGCCACGCTGGGCAGGCGGGTTGGCGATCGCAGGGCAGGCCATAGCTTCTTGTTCCGGTGACGGTCCACCACCCCCTTTAATGAATAGATTAGAATTAAAACACGACTTCTCGGTATTACTCGTTACTTCGTTAGGTTTTGGAGATGACTATTGAAGGGGGCGCACGGTGGGCTGGGATTACAAAGTTGGGACTTAAGGGCTAAAAAGTATGTTTTTGGTATCTAAGCATATTTTTAAACCTTTTTTATTCTATATATTTTTTTTATTAAACTCGTATTTTCGGAGATACAGCCATTTCAATTTTGTATGAAAATCCATATCATTTTACTTTAGTAACTGATGTTTAAAAATAGTAAGGTATTACCTATTAAACTGCTTAAAAAAATACATTTCACACTTCCCACCACCCTATGACGTCATTTGTTTTGACACAAATTTCCGAGAATTTAGTGATAAGAACGCGCAAGCACAACAAGTTGTGACGTGTCGTAACGTGATTGGTGCATCGACAATGTACGGAATGTGCAGTTGCATTCAAACCCACCTCAGTGTTCTATTACCCACCATAATAGACGCACTACCCCGACATACTCATATTAATCATTTATTCGTGTTGTGAAATTTGTGAAAATGTTCCGTGGTTTAGTGACAAATCTTGATCTCTTCGTTACTTTAAAAGACAGTGGTAGTATTAAAGAAAGTGATAGGTTATACAGCGCGATAAGGTCCAAACTTTTAGCTGAATTAAGTGATGAACACGATAAGACCCTAAAATCGTTTTGTGCAAAATTTTGTTATAATTTAAATAGAAGATGGCAAAGCGCACATAGTAAAGAAGTTGTTTTTAAAACTAAGAATAGCGAATGGTTACAAGCAAACATTATATGGCCAGACTTTATTAAATGTTTGATAAGCAGTAATGACGATGACGCAGTACCCAGTACATCAACACAATTTGTATCGCCAGCAAAAGTTTCTATCGGTGTCTCCACTGAACAAAGTCCTAGAAAACCTTTTTCTGAATTAGCACCTAAACAGAAAAAAAGAAGGGCAGAAAATTTCCTTTTGTCGTCGGACGAAGTAAAATATGCATATTTTGCCCAGTTAAAAGCAGATGGGAATGAGGAGATTGCTGAAATATTACCAGCGTTTTCTCCGGATGAGGCTTTGGGGTTATATTTATCTCTTAAATTAACCAAGTGGCAATACAATACTTTAAAAAAAAGTGTCAAGGAAAAAGGCTGCAATATATTTCCATCCTATTATCAAGTTCAACATGCGAAACAGGAATGCTATCCACATAAAGAGGCTATCACAGTGACAGAAACCTCAGCCAAAATTAAATTACAAGCTTTACTTGATATAACGACAAGAAGAATAATGATGCCTCTCATCATTGAAAGTGATTGTAAAGAATTAACCGACATCAGTAAGTGGGGATTTGACGGTGCTTCTAATCAAGCCAATTACAAGCAGATAGTCCAAACAGACGACGAAACTTTAGAAAGTCAACCTGATGATTCAAGCATATTCATGGGAAGCTTAGTGCCAATCAAATTAGTTTGCGGTAAACAAGTTATCTGGCAAAATGATTCACCAAACTCGTCGTTTTGGTGTCGTCCAATCTTTTTTGAATTTGTGAAAGAAAACAAAACAACCATATTGCGGGAAAAAAGTGCTATTGAGGGAGAGATTGCTAATTTAGTAGAAACCGAAGTAGGAGCAATAAAGATTACACACTCTTTATTAATGACAATGATAGACGGAAAAGCAACATCAATTTTATGTGACACTTCATCTCAAAGATGCGACATTTGTAAAGCCACTCCAACTGAGATGAATAATGTTTCCTTGCTTGCGTCAAAAACGACTGATCCAGACCTCTATAGATACGGATTATCTTCATTACACATCTGGATACGAATGATGGAATGCGTTCTGCATATAGCTTACAGACTAACAATAAAAACATGGATTGTAAAGGGAGACACTAAATGCATCATGGAAAGTAGAAAGAAAAGCATACAAGACGCTTTTAAAAAGAGAATGGGACTTTTGATTGATGTTGTCAAACAAGGTCACGGCTCCACCAATGACGGGAATACGGCAAGGAGATTTTTCGCAAACACAACTATGACTGCTGAGATAACTGGTGTCAGTGAAGAATTAATTAGGCGGTTTGCAATCATTTTAGAAGCAATTTCATCGGGCTCCCACATTAACGCAGAAAATTTTCACGAATATGCTCAAGCTACTATGAAACTGTATTTGGACTTATACAGCTGGTATTATATGCCTTCAAGTGTTCATAAAGTTCTTATGCATGGCGCAGATATCATTGAAAGTTTTGGTCTTATACCAATTGGACACCTATCTGAAGAAGCTGCTGAAGCAAGAAATAAAGACTTTCGTAGGTACCGCCAACACCATTCCAGGAAATGTAGCAGAAAAGCTACAAATCAGGATATTTTAAATAATTTATTGACCAGCTCAGATCCACTTATTTCGACGAAACGCCACAAACTGCTCCGAAAACACAGAACTTTGTCAAGAGAAGCTCAAAGTTTATTATCTGTTGAACAGGAAGAAACATGTGATGACGACGAAACTGAAAATTTTGCTTTCGTTAATGTAGATGATATCTTTGACAGTGATTAACAGTGATTATAATTTTTATTTTTTCTTATTTCAATAAGTAAAATTAAAATTTTTATTTTCATATAAGGGGGGGGGGGGGGGGGGACGACGACTACCATCATCTTATGTAATGAATAAATGGTCCCTTAGTGGATTAGGCCTAAAGGGGACACCACTACAAAAAAAAACGCGCCTGGTTCTGAACCTCTAGGGTGGTGTGGAATAGAGAACTAAAGTAGAAATTGTGGCCAAATCGGGAAAAATCGAAACCTGAGAATAGGCACTAAAATAGGACAAAAATACGTACTATGCATACATTAAGGCGATTGTTTGAGAAAATTTGAGAATTTCGAGATTTCCTCAATTTTTTGTTTTGCTTCATACAAAAAAAACTTTGGAAATTAATAACGCCGAAAATACTAAGTTATCGGAAAAACCGCACTAGTAATAGTTTCTTATAATCAATAGCTTAATCCAAAACCATTATTTAATTTTCAAAAAAGCAACACTTTGTTTTAATCATGCTATGACCATTACCGGCCCGTTTCGGTCCACCGTGGGGCGTGGCCTGTCATGGCTACCACGACCGGCCTAAACGGTAGGGATGCAATAGCATTTTTTCGTGAAATGAACGATGGATAAACGGGATAAGCCTAGGAAACCTGGTCCATCGAGCGCACTCACTCTTCCACAATCTGACGCAGCAGTCGTCCCCGGAGGAGGCCAGCAGCGTCCCGGTGACGTTCCACGAGACGCGCCACACGCACGAGTAGTGCTCCTCGAACGCGCACAGCACCTCGGTCTTGAAGCGCACGCCGCAGCCGCCGTTGGCGTTCGAGTTGCTTGTATCTCTGGAATACAGGATAGCGACCTTTAAAGCCGGCTCTACCGTCGCTGTGACATCGCGCCGTGAGTAATTCGCGCGCGAATAGGGAATATGCATAACTTTTTTTTATGGATTTATTGAGATTTTTTATCTTCCAGATACATACCTAAATATCGAAGAATTTTTAAACTATCTTTTCTATTAAGCGAGTTATAAAGCGTTAAAGTTATTGCTTAGACAGAGAGATCCGACGCGGCGGATGACGTCACGTACCGTGAGCGCCGTACTAACTCCATAGAAAAATCTGTTTCGCGAGAGAGAGACGGATATATTCACTTTCAACGACTGTATCTCGTCCATTTTTCAACCAATTTTGATTTTGTTTTCACTGTTCGTAGTAGATTTTGATCTATTTTACGATAAATTAGTAAATATCTGAAACTATTTTTCATGCATATTCCCTATTATGTAAAGCGGTAAAACTTCAGTCCTGCTCGCGACTAGTACCGTCGATCGATAGTTGACGACATATAAATCCCATAAAAATAAATAAATAACCCAAGACATGCCCCACGCTGGGCCACACAGAGTCACCTAGCCCCAAACTAAGCCGAAGCTTGTACTATGGGTACTAGACAACTGATAAACTTACTTAGATACATACATTTTTTTTTTAATAAATACATATTATACATAGAAAACACCTAGACCAATACAAACAGACATGTTGAACACAAATGTTTGTACTGTGCGGGAATCGAAGCCACGACCCTTAGCTCAGAGGGCAGAGGTCACTACCAAATGAGCCATCGAGCCAGTCAAAAAAAAAGTCTCGCAACTCGGTTGTTCTACCGTAAAAAGTTGTGAGATCCATTTAGTACCAAGTCTGTTATTAATTTATTCGGTCCCTAGTTAAGGGACCTTCTGTCTTAAGGTTTAACCTAACAACATCAACATCTTACAGTGACCATATCAATATTAAAAATCTTTCAATGTTTTAAATAAATAATATTGACTCTGCTATCTTTTTTTTCAAAACTTTGGTACTTACTAAACAGTAAGAATAACCCTCAAAGGTGATTCAATATAAAATACTCACATTATCGGCTCAATTTTGATAATCCTAACATCCTTCGTGGCGACCGCCAGCAGGTGGAACGAGCGGCCGAGGTTGGGCGCGAACGCGATGTCGTTGACCGGCTCCTGCACCGACGAGAGGCAGTCGGTTCGAGTCCAGCGGCGCGCGCTTTCGCTGTACCTAAGATTATATTTTTATATTAAACCCTCACTCATACCTCACCTTACCTAGCCCACGCAAAATATTCGTTCGGACGTCGAGTTGCCGTAATAGGGCCTCTTCTAACTAACTATAACAATAAATAACCACATGAGTAGTGTGGAATTGGGCATTCTAGATCATTTGTCGTTCGTTTCAGCCAGCTGAAACTCACTCCACATGATCTAGAATGCCTAATTCCACACTATGAATGATATAGAATGATATAGAATGCATTCTATATCATTTGTCGTTCGTTTCAGCCAGCTGAAACTCACTCCACATGATATAGAAAGACCCAATGCCATACTACTCACCAGTACCGCATGCGAAGCTACTTTCAGATAGCCCACAACACACAAATTAATCAGCAACCTCACACGAGTGTGGATCTCTGGTACCTTGTTTGACGTCGTCCACTAACGTTCTGTTTGAAGATGATAAATTCATTTAAATGTATTGACATACAAATATAATAACCATTTTGTTGTAACCATCTGAACGTGACAGTTAAAAACGCGAAACGATGAAATTTCTTAAACAAAAAACATCGTTAAACCTGGAATGCATCTGTCCTGTGTCATCATCTGAGCAAAAGCGTCATGGAAGTTTTTTGCCTAATTCTTTTAGATGTCTCGTTTGCGGGCCATCTAATTGTGGCAAGACCAACTTAGTGATTAGTTTATTATTACACCAGGATGGTCCGCGCTTTCAAAACCTCTATGTGTATTCCAAATCTTTGTATCAGCCCAAATATATGTTTTTAGAAAAAGTAATGAATGTGGTTGCGGGGACTTCCTATCTATACTTATAATAAATCTGTAGAGAGGTCAATTCTGTACATAAAATATTTTTTCAAAATAACTATCAGGGGGTGATAAGTGATCGATACTGATACCAAAAATGCAATCAGTAAAATTTTTGTCTGTCTGTCTGTCTGTCTGTCTGTCTGTCTGTCTGTCTGTCTGTATGTTCGTTATAGAAAAAAAAAACTACTGAACAGATTTTGACGAAACTTGGTACAATTATTCTTCATACTCCTGGGCAGGTTATAGGATACTTTTCATCACGCTACAATCAATAGGATCGGAGCAGTGACGGGAAGTGTTGGGAAAACGCGAGAAATTTAAACCTGTATGTTTGAACGCGCATTACGCGAAAACTACTGCATAGAATTGAATGCGGTTTTCACCAATGTATTGCTAGAGGTCTAACTTAAAACTTAGGCACAAGGTATAGATGGGTATTATATGGAAGTCCGTTATTTTTGAAACCCGATATCCACGCGAGCGACGCCGCTGGCACAGCTATCTATATCTATACTTATAATAAATCTGTAGAGAGGTCAATTCTGTACATAAAATATTTTTTCAAAATAACTATCAGGGGGTGATAAGTGATCGATACTGATACCAAAAATGCAATCAGTAAAATTTTTGTCTGTCTGTCTGTCTGTCTGTCTGTCTGTCTGTCTGTATGTTCGTTATAGAAAAAAAAACTACTGAACAGATTTTGACGAAACTTGGTACAATTATTCTTCATACTCCTGGGCAGGTTATAGGATACTTTTCATCACGCTACAATCAATCGGAGGATCGGAGCAGTGACGGGAAGTGTTGGGAAAACGCGAGAAATTTAAACCTGTATGTTTGAACGCGCATTACGCGAAAACTACTGCATAGAATTGAATGCGGTTTTCACCAATGTATTGCTAGAGGTCTAACTTAAAACTTAGGCACAAGGTATAGATGGGTATTATATGGAAGTCCGTTATTTTTGAAACCCGATATCCACGCGAGCGACGCCGCTGGCACAGCTAGTAACAAATATAATCATAATAATGAGATTATAAGCCCTCATGAAGCTCTACCTAACGTATAATTTCTAAGTCGGACAGTAGCTCTAACTCTACGCCCGTTTTTAATAACATTGCGTCAAATGATAAACTCGGAGCAGTTAAGTAAAAAGCCGGATCTAAATGATAATTTTTTTTACAAACAGCTCTAAAATTTTCAAATATATCTGTCAACAAATAAACATCGGTTTTAAGATAAAGATCAGTATATTCTCCCAAATTAGAAATGTTAAAGGTTTTCCAGACCAATTTCGCATGCATGTAATCTTCATCGCTTATCCCTTCGTCGATCAAAGTATTATAAAAACTTTCCTTAGAAGGCAGACGTTTCTCAGAATACGATCTCCAAGATTTCATGTGATCATAAGGATACACGCCCTTATGGGTTAATAATTCAAATTGGCTTTCATCAGTAAAACAATGTTTTAAGTGAGCGAAATCTGTTTTGTGTAGACCGTTTCCCAATTTTTCTAAGCTTGTCCCTAAAAACTTAAAAGAATCTACGAATCTTATTTGGACAAATTTACCATCCGACATTTTTAAAAATTTTGTAAAAGAAATGTAATTCTCTTTGTTCTTCGGTATTACTTTTATGGGACCCGAACTTTCAGCCAACTCTTTAATGAACAGATGACAATCATAGCCAGCCAGATTATGAAAAAAGACAGGAACCAATTTGGGTAGGCTGTACTGTAAATTACAGTATTGGTGAGCAGCGCCTCGGTAGCGGCCTGTCAAGTGACAGTGGTCCCTTACTTTATCGAACAGAAGTATATTATTGCAAATGTGACACACTTCAGCTTTTGCATGAGATTCAGCATCGTTATCATCAAATATCATTCGCACCTCAATACCCAAAATGTCATAAATGTGTTCTATATCTTTGTAAAGGCTTTCAAGAAATTTCTGAACACAGTCCCGTCCGCGGTACGAAACAAAACGATTAAGATTGCTGTCAAACGAGCACACTATGTTGTAAGCAAAAGCGGCTGGAATGTGTTGTTTCTGATTTACAGTAAAACTACAAGAGGGGCTCGGTTCGCAAGTAGCTATTGGTTTAAGAAGAGTTTCAAAATCAGCATACACCACAAACGGTATGTCTTGTTTACGATTAAAATTTTTAAAATGAAGATAGCTGCCTTTTTCTGGCAGAACAGTGGTCACACCACTACAAACGTGATTATCAAGTTTTTGTTCTGACGAAAAGAAAAGTAAACAATCATCACAAAAATAAATCTTATTATGATGCTTTGTTATTTGAGCTCGCACAAGACGTGATAAATTTTTTATTAACACGTAGTGAGATTTGTTACCATTTTCTAATAACAATAAATTAATCCTAGTTTTTCTTTTGAATTCTGATCTATAAATGGGTCCCACAATGCGCTTATTCTTTACGGAGTATACGTTAATGCTCAGAAATTTATTATTATTTTCAAATGTTTTAATATCTTTCAAAGTGACAGGAAAGTTTAAATCTTTAATATTTAACACTTCTCGAAAATGAGGATACGAAGCTGTACGAACACTATTGCGTTTTGCTGGGCAAAGGGCTGCGACAACGCTCCACAAAAAACAAAAGTTGTCGTCGTTTCTAACGTTAATACATGCTTTTTTCCTTTTTAAATAAAGCGGTAAGTCCACATACGTTGAACCTGCCCCACTTAACGGATCAAACTTGTTAATATTAACTTCAACATGTATGTTACTTAAAAATCCCCAACCGCTGTCACGATCCTGAAACTCTTCCACTTTTTTACATAATATACTAACGATGTTGTCAAATATCTGGTCGTAATCAAAGTTACGATGTATAATCATATTTTTAGTCGCAAATGATTTTACATCTTGTGTATCGCTTTTTAGCAATATAAAATTGCCAAAATACTCTAGATTCATTTTTATGCTAATGTATTGCTTTAACGATTTTTCTATAAGACCAAGCAATTTAGTACGTATACTGTTTAAGAATACCTCGAGTAAAGTCAACTCATTTCCCTCATTCGCTAGTATCCTATACGAAGCGATACGACCTCTGAACGCAGAGGAGATGGTGACCACTCCGTCCTCTACCGGAGCTGTACATTTGTTCTTGTGCGCGTTACTACGCAAATGCCCTACCCAATGCGTATTATCAACGCGTGCCGAACAAGCGGTACAGAAAGGCATGGTGTTAAATCAAGACACGCGAGAGCGTGTCAGCCAAGTTCCAGCGAAGAGAACTGGCAGACCGCACTAGTAACAATAACGTAATTATTAATTAATATTTAAAATGACCTAATATACTTGTATTATAATAAATGTATTCAAACGTTTAAAATTATTTAAAATTAACTCTATTACTATAGAATATTGGCTCTCTATCTTGAAATAGTTTTTGCACACTCTTCGTAAACTTTTGAAGATGTCCCCACTCTGAAGTGCCGGTGTCCAGCTGTACCTTAGCGGTGAGCAGCGCCTTCTTGTAGCGGTCGACGGGCGACGCCTTGAGTGCGTCGCTGGTGGTGTAGGCACGCACCTCCACGTAGTAGGCGCCGGTGAGCGGGGCGGAGCGCTGCACTGACCCGTTGGCCACCTTTGTCGTTAGGCTGCTGTCCAGCGACGGGTGAGCTGCGGAACCCCGGCGTTGGGAGTTCTCTACCGCTAGTGCCTCGTCCTCGTCGGACACCAGACCGAACAGATCTTTCGATCTCTTTGACGGAGCTCTGAAACATAACAATATTATTTTTTACTGTCAATGCGCTATGATAAAGTGTTGTAGCCTATTGATATCATTCATCTTCATTAGTAAAATAGAGCTTCTAAAGACAAAATATTAATCAATTAAAATAAGAGTAGGTACATTCACACGCATCTTACTGAACTAACCACATACAGTAGAACGCCGATTATCCGAATTAATTGGGACCGAGGTCGATTCGGATAATCGAAAATTCGGATAATCGGACATAGACTGGTAATAAAAAAACGAACTGTTTAACAAACACAGTTCTACAATAACGCTCACTTGAACATCTCGATCAGATAAAGTTGCAACCCCATCAGACCTTATCAAAAATACAAAGTGTAAAAATTCACAACAATAATAGAGGTACATATGTATGTAGTAGCGAAAAAAAAAATATGAGAACAGTAAAATAGTATCTTGCATCTAGCTTTCAACCATAACAGTTGAAATATATCTGGACTCGAGCGTGTTTCGACTTGTTACAACAATACAAAACAAAAATTACTTGGTTTTAATTTTTTATATTAAGCTTAGGTCCGATTCGGATAATTGGCGATTCGGTTAATCGGCGTTCGGATAATCGGCGTTCTACTGTACCATGATTTTAGAGTTCAATCAACGTGCACACACACTCACACATATCATCAGACGAACCTCTTACTGATTTTTCAGATTACAATCAACATTATAGGTACAGTCACATACACATTATAAGTACACTCATACTGATAATCATTGTAACATTCACTTACTGCGATTTAGAAGCACGTTTCTTTTTCGGTAGCGGCAGCGCAACTTCACAATCGGAGTCGGATCTGTAAATTAAATTATTATGAGCATTAAATGTCAGCTGTCATCAGTTGTAGCACCAAGGATCATTACTTATAATCTAAAAATAAATAGGAAAAAATATCATACATTTATTATTGTTAAGTTACTTAAGTAGGTACTTGTGTTAAAGAATTCTAAATCAGCAGGCATGTAACAAACGCAAAATGTTCATCACATTAATGTTTGTCCCAGTTGGGAATCGAACCCACAATTCGCTGCCTTAGGCAGGGCTGCAACAAAACCGCCTTCGAGCTTGTCAATACGATGTTGGTGAATGAATATGAATGCACTGTACGTACCTTGATGTGGTTAGCGTCTTCCCCTTTTTCGTATATTTACGCGAACTGGGGGCAGCGGAACCCTCTCCAAACACGGATTCAATCTCCGAGTCAGACCTGCGAACATAAAAGAATTTCTACATAGTATTCAAAGTCTCACCAACTTTTCAATGAGACATCTAACAAATAATGCTTAACAGTCACACAACCCACTGCACACCAGCCAAAGGTAGGCTGATGGATGATGATCTGCTACACGAAAAACTTGGTGGTCGCGCAAACAGTTACCTACAACAAAAATTAAACAAAGAAAATTAATAAAAAAACTTACATAATTTTACCTTGGTGAGAGCAAGGATTCAGGAGAGCAGAGTTTCTGGAGAGCAGATATTCTGGAGCACTGATGAGCACACTGAGCACACTAGTCACTTAAGTAGCACGGTAATGTGGCGACAATCACCGGGACGCTCATTTTATAACGCGAATAATGTCGAACTCGCTAAATTTCATAGGGTTGTTAAAGTATGGATCATGCAAGGAATATGGGATAGTTACTATGCGGTAACTATGTAGTTACATTATGAGCTCAGCGTTTTTAGTCCGAGCTTAAACAAACTTAAATTTAGTAATAATTTGATTAGCAAAATATTTTTAGAATATAACATCTTTTCGTCTACTAGATACTAAAATCTTCGCGTGAAAACGATCTATACCATGTTATTTACATACGGAGACCAAAAATAGACATATTGAAATCATCTGCAATGAAGAAAAATAGTAACAGGTTATATATTTATAGCTCTCACGAATCGAAGTTACCAAGTTTCAATCTATGTCCGCGCCGCCTTCGTTCAAAAGATTTGTATCAGCCCTACTGCACCGCGCGCGAAAATTGCTACCATGCAGATTTACAACTTGCACGTGGATTCATAGCACGTCATATTTAATTTGACCTACTTTTATTAATTTGGTATTTTTCCACATTTATTTAATTTATAGAAATTACTTTGTTATTATTATTAAAACAACTATTTTAGACATTTCTATTCATATCTCATTTTAATCACTATTATTAAACATATTTAGTAAACATTATTTATATTTTATAATAAACAGCATTTAATACAACTTTTTGGTGGGCATTTAACAACATTACAACTTACTAAAACCAGTTTAACCAAAAATTAAATGATTGATAGTAGGTACGCTTGAATTATTTACGTAGGAATGCTAGCTGTGATTGCATTTATATAGATTACCCTTTTAAACCATACAATCAGATTATTGATTAATTAAATATATTTTGCTAGATAAAGTATAAAAGATCTACCGAATTTATTACCTAAGTTTCACACTTATTGAGGCGCTCACTTTGAGTAAAAAATCAAATACTTACGTATTTCGCATGCATTTAGCAATAGACTATTTTTGTACAAATTGTATGTTAAAATATTGAATATTATAAAACATCAGAAACGAGTGCAAGAGGCACAAACAATAGGTACTTTTGTCGCAATGTCAGCAGCACTGCTCGTATGTCCGGCGCGCTTACACATGCATGACGCAACCAACGAGTTGATATTGGTGGGAACTATTTATTCGGTATAAAAACGATAACAAATAAGTTAGTTAGATTATTGCACTATTTTCTGAAGCACTCAAAATTAGCTTCGATCATTCATAATGTGGAATTGGGCATTCTAGATCATGTGGAGTGAGTTTCAGCTGGCTGAAACGAACGACAAATGATCTAGAATGCCCAATTCCACACTACTCACATGCTGGGCCATCTAGCCCCAAATTAACCCGAAGCTTGTATAGGTCGCGGCACGTAAGTTGAGCGCTGAGCGGACTATGGAGGGGATAGCTGCGCATGTGTACTATTGCGCACACATTTATTAGCTCTACTAATTTATCATTTTATTTGTAAATTATTCTACCGTGTATTTCATTTAAAAAAACAGATTTCAAGAAAGCCAGTTAATGTATAGTTCATTCGCGTTAAGAAAATAGTGACTCATCACCGACTGCCGGCCAAGCCACGTAGCCAATTAAAATGCTAGAAATTATAATTTCTAGCGTTAGCCACACCCCCTAGGGGGTGTGGCTTGGCCGGCAGTCGGTGATGAGTCACTATTTTCTTAACGCGAATGAACTTATAGTAATATTATTAGAAGAAATAAAAATAAATAACTGCCAGGAATTTGTAACCAGTTACGAGGTTACTGCCTACTTACGTGAGATAGAAATAAAACATAGGTTTGTATAGAAACGATTGACCATTTCTTTTTACATTCAAAAACAAATAGTCTGAATCTGACAAAGGCAGCATGCCTTCATCATTTGAATCATCAACATCTTCATCTGAAATGTCTTGATCAATTGAATGATAAATTATTCGGTTACGAAGTCAACAACTTGGACACTCTTTGCGTATTGATAAAACAAATTTCAACAAACAAATTAAACAACGAGAACATTAAAACTTAGAACGCGATTGTACCGGTCGGGCGTAAGCGGGTGGACGCGACGTTGCGGGGAGCGAGGAACGACTGGAGAGCCAATAAGCGCGTGCGCACACCCGCCCTCGCCCCGTACTCCCCCCTGTGATACCGAATTTTTGACTTCTGCGCAGAAACGCTCAGCGCTCAACTTACGTGCCGCGACCTATACAATGGGTACTAGACAACTGATAAACTTACTTAGATTACTTTTTTTTGTAAATAATTACATACACAAACAGACATGTTTATGCACACAAATGAAAGTAGTGTGCGGGGATCGAACCCACAATCCTTGGTGCAGATGTCAGAGTTCACTACCAAATGAGCCATCGGACCAGTAACTTCTACCTAAAAACACACCATAAGAACGACATTCCCACTACTTTCGATCTGAATCCGAAAAGTACCCATGAAGATATACTACTTACTTACTAAATCATAATGGCTTCCCCTTGCCAATATATAAGCCATAGTCCATGTATGACATTTCCCAATGGCAAAATGAAATTATACTTACTCATAAATGAACACTTTCCCATTACAGGCTGTGCTCTTGTCTGTCTGTACGGTTGCAATGGCGTTAGTGGTGTTAGGCTCATCGCTGCCTACTGCCAACATCGGAGGGTTTATTCTGGAAATTATAAATACATTTTAGAGAGCTCTAGCCCCACTTATGAGTGATTATACCATTAGCAAGTCCTCTCAGAGATAGGCTTCATACTTACTTGGATAAGGAGGGATTCCATGAGAGGCAACTGATGGAAACTTTGGTAGGAATTTCATGTTGCAAGGTCCACTGAGCAAGATTCATTACATCTGGTGCTTCATATATCCTATAAAAATTACAGATCATGGCCAAAAATTAAGATTTTGTTGCATATCAGCAATCCTACTTTTTTACATATTGCTGGTGCAACAGCCGGTACTCTATACAATCCCTAGGAATTTTATACATTACCTAGGTAAAGTATGTAATGAATAATTATATTCATAATATTTCATACATTGCCTAGACGCCCCAGGTATTCTATACATTGCCTAGGTATTGTATAGGATGCCGGCTTATACAGTTTGCCCGTAACATATTATAATATAATTTTGTCTATTTTAAGTTTTTTTTTAGTAGATAGAAAAATATTATTAATGCAGCCCTATTTGATTTGCACAATGACTTCATACCTAATAATACCATCAGCAGAACATGTGACTAGCAGTAGACCCAAGTGTTTGGGGCCAAATTTGACATCTGTGACGGAGGTTCTAGAGTCAACTAGATTGGAACGCTTCACCCAGGTACGGAGGCCCTTGTCCGAGCCTGACGCATTTGTGTCACCTGAAATAGTAAAGTATCATATGAGCTTAGTTTAGAATATCCTACTTATAATGATGGATGGGTTGGATGGACATAGAAAAATATTTATTTAGTGGACATCATCATCATCACCAGCCTGTAACAGTCCACAGCTGGACATAGGCCTCTCCCTCATTGAGTGGACAACACAGTAACAATATAGGTAGGTATGCCAGTTTTAACAAGAACACAAACAAAGTAACATTTCAGAAACAATGTAGGTATAGGCACATCTATATATATAAAAGGAGAAACTGACTGACTGACTGACTGACTGACTGACTGACTGACATATCAACGCACAGCCCAAACGGCTAAACGTAGGCACTTGAAATTTGGAAGGGACGTAGCTTAGGTACCGTAGGGGTGCACTAAGAAAGGAATTCCCGAAATTCCCACGGGAACGGGAATTAGCGGGAAAATCCTTTTGTATGAAAAATCTAAACCGCTTAAGTTAGACGCTTGAAATTTGGCATGCAGGTACCTTAGTAAATATAAAGTTTAGTTATGGCTGTATTTTGAGAAATTCCCACGGGAACGGGAGTTAGCGGGAAAAAACTTTTGTATGAAAAAACACGCCACGCGGACGAAGTCGCGGGCAAAAGCTAGTCTAATATAATAACAATGAAGACAAATGTACCAAATGCATATCAGAAATAGCCTTTAGACAAGTGCTGGCACTGATTTTCAGAGGTACCTATTAATAAAAATAATTCAAATAAACAATATTCAAACAAACTAAGATGGATTGATGTTTCATTAGTATGTCATCATCATCATCAATCATCATCATCAGCCCATAGCAGTCCACTGCTGGACATAGGCTTCTCCAGTTGTTCGCCACTTAGGGCAAACATCTGGAGGAAATATACCCATAATCCCCACGCTGCACTGGGCAGGCGGGTTGGCGATCGCAGTAGTATGTAACTAATTTTATTACTATAACTGTTCAAGTCAGTTGATACAGTATAGACTGTCAAAATCAAATGCTTTTTATAGACAAAGCATTTGATTTTATACTTATTTGTCTATCATACATAAATAATTATAATAGCAGGCCTTCAAACTTATATTCTTACCAACTTCTTCCCAAACTGCGGCAGTTCTGTCAAATGAACAGGTCGCAATTACCTGACCGAACTCAGGGTGAGCCCAAGTCACTTTCCACACTGACCCATGGTGGGCTTTCCAACTGCCCGTCAACCTCCAACCTCCCCGTCCATCAGAATCCCATATCTGAAAATATTATTTAACAATCTATTTAAAAAATAGTAATTGGATTAATGGGTTTGTTTTTTTAAGTTTGACTCAGACTATAAAGGCCTTAAGTCTAACACGTAATACTATAATTTTCATACATTTATTTATGTATTCAATAACAAGAATTTTTAGTTTGTACACAGTCTATATAGTCACCGAGTACCATAAAACGCGTTTAAGAAATCCGGTCAAATTGATAAGCACCGGATTCCATTTCTGCTTTGTTTACAGGCCTAATATCACCGAAATTGTATTGTTTGCTTGAAAAATAACCTACCTTGACATACTGGTCACTAGAACATGTAGCCATTCTTTCCCCGTAAAAGTCGTAGGCGACATCATGGATGAGGTCTTTGTGATCCGCGAATATCGTTTGTGATTCAAATAAATTTGTTATACTTTGTTCTCCCATATTTTAACTTAAAAACCGCTTTTTTCAAAAAGCACTGTTCTGAATTCTGATTTCGGTTCGGTCAAACAGCAAACTATTTTTTAAATGTCATCAATCGGCTTGTCAACGTCAGGTAGCGTTTAGTTACTGCTCGTCTCGTCATGCACTTTGTGCATAAATAAAATGAGTAGAGGGAATTTCAAAAATACAACCATGCACATTATATTCTATTTAGAGGTGTTCCCTATAATATTCTGTGTTCTTCTTCCTCTCCATCAAATTACTTTGTCTAGATTCTTACCGCTGTAAGAATTTCGGTTCTCCCAGTGGCTCCCTCTGCCTTTAGTCCCTTCCCTACACGCAGGTAATAATTTCTTTGTTTAAAAAATTCTAGTCTCCCCTCGTGTGTTTACGGTCCAACTACCTACAGTATCATCATCATCATCAGTCCTTCGCAGTCTATTGCTGGACTCTCCAATAGTCCAATAGTTCGCCGCTTTGATCAATCTTTTGATCTCTTGCATCCAGCATTAGCTATTTACAACGTACGTCGCTCCACCTGGCCAGAGGGCGTTTTTGCAGAGAATTTGTCCATTTACGAGACATTATCATCATCATCATCAGCCTATTGCGGTCCACTGCTGAACACAGGCCTCTCCAGTTGTTCACCACTTAGGGCAAACATCTGGAGGATATACCCATAATCGCCACGCTGGGCAGGCGGGTTGGCGATCGCAGCGCGTAGCTTCTCGCTCCGGTGACGCTGCTGCCCGTCATCGGCCTGTGGCATTTAGCTACGCTTCCAATTGTGATGGTTATACCGCCACCAGTCGGTTGCCAGTGCCTCGTTTGTTGTTCGGCAGGATGCACGACGGGCAGGTGAGGTTGGCTTGGAGCGAAAAGATGATAAGTTTACGAGTTTTACGAGTATTATGAGACTAATCTTAGGTAAAATAAAATTAGAACAACATAATAGATATTACATTTAATATTGAATTTACATCTACTTATGTATTAACAAACATAACAAAAACAAATGCAATCGTTCACAGCATTGTTATTCCTAGACTACAATATTGTAATTTATTGTCCACATGAAAATACTTGGGGGTAAATTACTTGTAACTTCAATGGCACGAAATTAATGTCTTCTTAACTCGAGAGTATCAACAACATGCTCTAAAAAGCAACTTCTATGAGTAAATATAAATATAGTAGGTATTTATTGGCACTGCTATCTTCTTTATTAGGAATGCTTAGATGTTATTTATTAGTATTGATTTAGTTAGTTGGTGCAGATTCTACTGAAACATTTGGTTTGTGACATAATTTCATAATATCAACATTTTTAGGGTTCCGTAGCCAAAATGGCAAAAACGGGACCCTTATAGATTCGTCATGTCTGTCTGTCTGTCTGTCCGTCCGTATGTCACAGCCAGTTTATTCCGAAACTATAAGAGCTACATTATTGAAATTTGGTACGTAGTTGTATTCTGTTAACCGCATTAAGATGTGAAAATAAAATCAGAAAAAAGTTCAAAATTTTTGGGGTTCCCCATACATAGAACTGAAACTCAAAAAAATTTTTTTCATCAAACCTATACGTGTGGGGTATCTATGGATAGGTATTTGAAAATGATGTTGAGGTTTCTAACATCATTTTTTTCTCAGATGAATAGTTTGCGCGACAGACTCTTCCAAAGTGGTAAAATGTGTGTCCCCCCCCCCCGTAACTTCTAAAATATGGGCATGATAAAACTGAAAAAAATATATGATGTGTATTACTATAAAAACTACTAACGAAATTTGGTTTGAATGAAATCTAGACAGTAGTTTTTTTTTAAACGTCATAAATCAAATTACCTAACTTTTTCATTCAATCAGTGGTACGGAACCCTACGTGCGCGAGTCCGACTCGCACTTGGCCGGTTTTTTTTGTCTTAACATTAGTATACATAATTCAATTCATTTTTAAAATAGATTCAATAATAATAATAATAATAATAATATAATAAATTCTTTATTTCAGATAAGCATCCATAGTAAAGTTAGTAACAATAACTTATAGCCTAGTGTTAGTAAAACTAATAAAACTAAAACTAATATATATTAAATTAGGGCTTTTTTAAACAATAAGAGATTCTATTTTGATTAAAATGTGAAGTTAAAACATAGTTTGTTGAGCCTTCAGCTGATCTAACTCTAAGGCAAGCTTCCTGTTCGTTTCCACCAAGGCATTTTGGTTATGCACCAAATTTTGCATCTGCTCATTCATCCCTGCTAATTGTTTCTCCAAATACAACTTTTGCTTAGTGAGTGCCATCATAATATGGAGGAAATAGTTCCTGTTGTCATCAGCTACATCTGAAAGAGTCAACTTGATGAAGTCTTTCAGATCATCCATTGCTTTTGGATCCATATTTGCTACATAATTAGACTGCTTTATAGTTGACAGGTTAAAGTTTTTGCCTTCATCTGGAATGCCATTTGGAATGTCAATTATTGGTGATGGAAAACCAAAGTTTTCAGCTGTTGGACTATTGAGAGGCGTGGATATCTCGCTTATGTTCTTTTCAGCATCTAGTTGATGATAACAGATTTCCGGTTTCTCACTTTTCCTCTCATGATCCATTGATGTGTTTACATCATCATCAAAATCAGTATTCGTTTTATCGAGGTCCATCATTACAAGGAATGAATCAGCCTTGTTTTCCACTCCCTGACTTGAACCTCCTAGGTTACTGTTTTTGGGTGGTGTATCTGCCATAAAGAACATGTCAGAATTCCTAGTGTGAATAGGAGATTGCATTTTATGTGGCGACGATAAGTTTGTCTCTGTGTCCTCACACAGGCTGACATCTGTTGATAGGAGCTTCTTTCTAGATGGCTGGAACGCTACCCGACGAACCTCTTCCTCATGGCCTTTCAGAACCTTATATGGATTAGTTAAGTCTCTCAGATCATATACTAGAACTAATCCATTTTTAGTACCAAGAGCCACTTGGTTATCCACATTTATGGCTAAAGCAGTAAGAGTATAAGGTGTCCTTGTTGTAGACACAACATTTTGCAACCTTACATCATACACATGCATAATTTTATCATATCCACTAGACAACATAACATCTTTGTTTATAAGAGAAAAGGCAAAGTCACTCACTGGAGAAGCATGAACATTTTTAAATAAAACTTTATCTTTGTTTGTGGTAATATCTCTTAACACAACATGCCCCTCATCGTAGCCAGACCAAGACGAGACCTAGACTCTTGATGGAACTTCATAGCTGAAATACTTTTGGAGCAGTTCAGTTTTACAGTTAGAACTGGAATGTTTGAGACCAGGCTATAGATGACAGTATCACCATTCTGTGTAGTTGCTGCAAGACTGGTATTCTTAGCGTTGTAGCTGATAAAGTTCACACAGGACTGCTGTGATGGAGTAGGGAATGTTTTTGTGATAGTCTTGTTTTTTGTGTCCCATATCATTACGTTACCACTCTTAGTGCCAATGGCGATGTTGCGATGCCCATCGCGATGGAAGCTGGCAGACCAGGTGTCTTTCAACGGTATGTGTTGTAAGCTTCGCACGTCGTGGTCTGCCGCACTTAGGATTTCAACCAGGCCTTTTGCATTAACCTGAAAAATATATAATTGGAATGTACATAATATGAACCTTACATATTTTTTTTTATTCTTTCGTTAACATCAATAATTTGTTTGTGCTGCTATTTTAAACAAACAAAGGCATTTTATTAAAAAAATGCACATGAACAACTTATGACATAAGAGCCGAGAGCTATTACGATGAAAACTAGTTAGGTAATGAATGATTCATCTACCTGCAGGATATATTTGCTGTTATCACTCCACGAGATATCCCTCAGAACACCATCATAGCACCCATAAGATTTTTTCAAATCCCAGTTACTGTTAATATCGTAAAGTAATAAGCGTGAACTAACAGAAGAGAAATACATTTTGCCCTTAAAAGAAATTTAACTAATAAGATTTTAACGGCCTAAAAGAAATTTAACCTAAATTTAATGGTGTAATTGACAGTTTACTTTTTAAACCGTTTCGTCAAAATGTTGCGTTATAATAATGCACATAATAGAATAGTAAATTATTTTTGTTATGTACAAAATCATAATGAAATCTTAACAGTGTCATCCAGATTTAATTAATTTCGATGTTTTTGCGAGGGATAAAAAAAGATTTCATTGTTCGTAAAAAAATCGCTTCGTATCGGAAACGCTGAATGTTTTTGTAATCTGTGAAGTGAAATTGTTCTTCTGACGTGTTCGTTTGCATTGCAAGTAATTTGTAATTAAAAAAAAAAAAAAAAAGTAATTTGTAAACAGATTACTTATTAATTAAATTTCTTCCACCCCACGTAAATTAAGTAAGATTATTAGATATCTCTTAAAACTAGCTTCAAATACATTTATGTTAAATGCTCACTATTATGTTATTTCCAAAGCCGACAACTAGCATAACCTCTATTAATGAAAATACAAATTCAAAGCTTTTGTTATTTCATTAAATACACTATTTCAGACCTAATAATCTGTTTCAGGCATTCCAAAAATGATTACCGACATCCAATTGGCAGTATTCTCCAACATCTTGGGTGTATCAATATTCCTGTTGGTCATTCTTTATCACTACATCTGTATACATAGAACCTTCATGGTATAGCTCCATCCGTAGACCAAAACCTGTTCATGGTCCTTACGGAGTCGGATGCATGGTGATCTTGGTGTTGGAAGATTGCCACCCGCATGTTCGAGTGGAGCAGTGAATCGCTACTCCAAGGAGCCCCACTAGTGGAGTCCCACTTGTGGAGGAGGATCTAGTCGCAGCAGCAGACCAGCTGCGCGGCGGTGCAGACGTGCGTGCGGGAGGAAGACAACGGCAGGTTTGGTGACGCGGATGGCCAGGGTGCCGTCAGGGCTCAATAAGGAGCGCAATTTCTTCGAAGTGTGTATCGTGTATAGTGAGTGTTGTGCCGGGCAAAACTGTAAGTAACTAAATTTTCAATATCTTTCGGTCAGTGTGTCTTCGCGGTATGAAGATTCAGTGTTTAGAGACTTTAAGTGTATAATTTTGATATTTTATTATTTAATATTTCGTAAATCTATTTCATTTTTCATTCGCATAGAAAATTCTGGATACTAGGACTCGCATAAAGGTCATTGACATTTCGACGTGTTCTAGAACAAATTTGAATTTCGAACGCGAAGAAAATATTTTATTTGTATTGTGTTGCATCTATTTTTGAATTGATTATTTTGTTTGAGTAGGTACAGTCGGTGACATATTTTACGGTCTGTTTAAATATTTTTTAATTAGTTGAAAAATAAGTAGGTACCTACCTAGTTCATTATGGAGTCATTAGCGAATATCCAAGAGGCCACTATGGCCACTATTGTGAAGGCTTTAAACAACTTTAAAAAAGCACCTAAGGACAGACTGACAGTTGCCTATATGGAATCGCGACTAGAAAATCTGGAGCAACAGTGGCAATTATTTTTCAAGACGCATGTTGAGATAATCAGTAAGGTGGATAAATCTATTTTTATTTCGTCCAATTATCATACTCAAAATATTTATGATGAGGTCGAGGAATTATATTTGTCATTCAAATCGGAATTAAAAACAAAAATATCACAGTACTATCCATCTACTGAAGGTTCGGGCCCTGTTGTATCTAGCCGCATTCCAATAAGTAACGTCAAGCTGCCCGAAATTAAAATCCCAATTTTTTCGGGTAAATATATTGAGTGGCAAACTTTTCGGGATTTGTTTTTAGGTCTGGTGCACAATAATAATGGGATTGATGATGCACAAAAATTATATTACCTCAAAAGTCACCTTTCAGGGGAAGCTGAGCAATTGCTACGAAATATAACTGTCACATCTGATAATTATCAGAGTTGTTGGGACAAACTAGATGCAATGTACAATAACAAAAGGTTTTTAGCTAACAATATTTTAAGAAGATTAATTAATCAAAGGACTTTATCATTCGAATCATCTAGCGAAATTAAAAAATTAGTAGACACAACTTCGGATTGCTTGGAATCCATAAAAAACCTTGGTATTGATGTCGCCTCATGGGACATTTTAATAATTTATATTATTAGTGCCAAATTGGACAAGGAAACGCGAAAGGCTTGGGAGCTTAGTGTTTCGTCGGATAGCAGCGATGAGTTGCCATCCTTCAAACAATTTTGCGATTTTTTAGTCGGTCGGTTCCGAGGTTTGGAGAATTTAGATAGTAGGAATAGTAACATGGATAAGGGTCCCAGGAATTCACAATCTTTTCATCTTCAAAAAGAAAGGAGGGGTCCTTATTGTAAATTTTGCTCGGGTAATCATAACATTTCGCTTTGTACAAGGTTTACTAAGATACACAGTCAAGCTCGTCGGGAATTTGCGATGGCAAATGGCCTATGTTTTATTTGTCTATATGGTAACCATTCTGCCAAGGAATGTCGAAGTACTTTCAAATGCCAAATATGCAAGAAACGACACCACACATTATTACACCCAAGCGGTGTACAAGCGTCTATGGGTGAGAGCCCATCGACAGGCAAGGGGTCCGCGATAAGGACGGAAGGTTCAGGTGCTGCCACAAAGGCGGAAGGTTCAGGTGCTGCCACAAAGGCGCAAGGTGCATGTGCTGCCACAAGAGTGGAAAGTTTAGTTGCCGTCACAAAGACGGAGGGATCTACAGATCAGGTAGTGTCATGTGTGTCAACACAGAAATGTAGGCAAACGGTTTTGTTGACCACGGCACTAGTAAAAGCAAAGGCGAAGGATGGTTCCTATCGTCTGGTGCGCACTCTGCTAGATCAGGGTTCGCAGGGTTCTTTTATTACAGAATCAACGGTACAATATTTGAACTTAAAGAAAAGTTCTACAAAGCACACTGTAACAGGTGTAGGAGGAAATAATGCTTTGTTATCAAGATCTACCGTCACTTTACAGATACAGTCCAGGATCGATCCAACGTTCTGCATTAACGTCACAGCTTACGTCCTGAAGTCGATCACGTCACTTCTTCCAGCAGTAGAGGCTAGTCCTGTGGAGTGGATAAGTCTGACATTAGATAATCTAGCAGACCCGGACTACCATAAGCCTAACAGAGTTGATATTTTGTTAGGTGCTGAGATCTACAGCCAAGTGTTACGAGCAGGAATCAAACGTAGCGAAGATGGTCGTCTTTTGGCGCAGGATACAGCCTTAGGATGGATCATCTCAGGTATCGTAGACACTAATATTCCATC
The DNA here is from genome assembly GCA_031163375.1 of Conogethes punctiferalis. NCBI lineage: Eukaryota > Metazoa > Arthropoda > Insecta > Lepidoptera > Crambidae > Conogethes > Conogethes punctiferalis. The sequence continues at coordinate 8,153,884 of CM062105.1, read as the reverse complement.
TAACGCAGAATCATTTTCAAGCATTGCGGTTATGCATGTCAGCGTCAACACGGAAGACCTGCTTCGGAAATTCTGGGAGCTTGAGGATGAACCTGTAAAGGAAAAGATTTTAACTGAGGAAGAAATGAATTGTGAACGGTATTTTGCAGACACTACACAACGTGATGACAGCGGTCGTTACGTGGTAAGGCTTCCATTCAAGGACAGTGAGCCCAGCTGTTTAGACGGTCAGTCCAGGGTAATGGCTGAAAAAAGATTCAGAGGTTTAGAATGTAAATTGTCTAAGAATCCAAAACTAAAGGAAGACTACTCTAAGGTAATAAACGAGTATGCAGAGCTTGGACATATGGTTAAAGTAACACCAGAAGCTAGAAGGAGGGGTGTATACTTACCTCATCATGCGGTCGTCCGTGAAAGCAGGGAGACCACGAAAGTGCGCGTGGTGTACGATGCATCTTGCAAAGGAAGCAACGGAGTCTCGTTGAATGATGATTTGATGGTCGGTCCTTCCTTGCAGGCAGATCTTCGTCATATTGTGATGCGGTGGAGAAGACATCCCGTGTGCATAGGTGCGGATATAGTGAAGATGTATCGGCAGGTGCTGGTAAACAGAGAAGATACTCACTTTCAGCGTATTCTTTGGAGAGACAGCCCTGAAATGAAGCTAGAAGAACATGAGCTAATTACGGTTACATTCGGCACAGCTTTAGCACCATTTTTAGCAGTACGTGTCTTGCATCAGATAGCTTACGATGAAGCGCAAGAATCTCCACAAATTCAGCAAATCATCTTGAATGATTTTTATATGGACGATCTCATGACAGGAGCTGAAAATATAGAGGAAGGTTATAAAATATGTAAGGAAGTGTCTTCTATATTAGCTAAAGGGGGGTATGTATTACAAAAATGGATTAGTAATTCTACGGAGGTACTAAATAAAATAAAAGATGAGCATGGAACGGAGAGGACCGAAGATGTTAAGATAAAAACGGATGGTGTAACAAAAATCTTAGGTCTTACCTGGAATTCACACGCCGACGTTTTCCAGTACTCTGTTGATCTTCCAGCCATCGAGGAACCTGTAACAAAAAGGAAAATGGTATCAGATATTAGTAGATTATTTGACCCGTTAGGTTGGCTAGCGCCATCTATAATCGTAGCCAAAGTAATGATTCAAAAGCTTTGGTTAACAGGTATTGGTTGGGATGATGAAGTACCCAGCAATTTATTAAAGGTGTGGCTTACTTACCGCAATGAGTTAGCTGCGTTGGTGAACATCAAGATTCCACGTTGGATAAGTAGGAAGTCTGATGATAAATTAGTGCAATTGCATGGCTTTTCAGATGCATCTCAAATAGCATATGCCGCTGTGGTATACGTCAGAATTGAAGATTCTGAAGGAAACATTCACGTGACATTAGTTACGTCCAAAACAAAGGTGTCTCCAGTAAAGCAGGTATCAGTGCCCAGGTTGGAGCTCTGTGGAGCGGTACTGCTAGCGAAACTGCTGAAAGAGGTTGCAGGGGTATTAGATGTGACAAAGGAAAATGTATATGCGTGGACAGATTCTGAGATAGTATTGGCTTGGTTGAACAGCCATCCAAGTCGTTGGAAGACGTTTGTTGCCAACAGGGTTTCAGAAATCTTGTCCACACTAGACCCTCAACACTGGTTTCATGTACCAACCAAGCAGAATCCTGCGGACAGCGCCTCTCGCGGAGTATCGCCGTCGGAGTTGGCTAACACTTCAATTTGGTTTGATGGTCCGGAATTTCTGAAAGGAAAGGACATTCAATTCAAGAAACCTAGTCATCTGGCAACTAAATTAGAAGAAACGAAGACACTTACCTGCGTCGTAGATACTTCGTTGTCGATGTGGAGAAAATATTCTTCGCTTTACAGATTGGTTCGTGTAGTAGCTTACTGTAGAAGATTTTTGAATCTCAGGAGCTCAGCTGTGAAACAAAACTACACAACTTACTTGTCAGCGGAAGAAATATATGAAGCAATGAATGTTTGCATAAGGAGATCACAAGAGGAAGACTTCGCTGAAGTCATAGCAGATCTGAAAAGCAAAGGAAGCTTGAACAAAAAGGCAGACAAGTTCAAGAGTTTGAATTTATTCATAGATTCAAAAGGATTCCTGAGGGTCGGGGGGAGGCTGGAGCAGTCTCAACTGGACTACAATCGAAAGCACCCCATACTTATTTCCAAAACTTCTTTTCTCACTAACCTTTTGATTGCAGATGCACACAGCAAAACGATGCATGGCGGTCCACAAGCAATGATTTCATACCTAAGGACGAAGTACTGGATCATTGGTGTGAAATCTGCAGCCAAGGCTTACTATCGAAGATGTATAACTTGCATCAGATATTCCAGTAGAACACGTTCTCAGTTGATGGGACAACTCCCATCTTCACGAGTGACTCCAACTAGACCTTTCTTATGCAGTGGTGTAGATTATGCCGGCCCCATAAACATACGAGTATCTAAAGGCCGAGGGAATAAGTCATATAAGGGGTACATCGCCTTATTTGTTTGCATGTCTACCCGTGCTATTCATTTGGAAGCAGTCAGCGACTTGACCTCCAAAGGATTTTTGGCTGCATTTAAGAGGTTTGTGTCCAGACGCGGTCATTGTGCTGAAATTCATAGCGACAATGGAACGAATTTTATTGGAGCTGCACGTGAACTAGCTGAACTGTTTGATAAGGAAAAATCTACGTTTGTGCCAGAATTAGCCGAGTACCTGGCCAATAATGGTACTAAATGGAGTTTTATTCCCCCCCATGCACCAAATTTCGGAGGTCTTTGGGAGGCGGGAGTAAAATCTACAAAACATCACCTGCGGAGGGTAATTGGTAACTCAACTCTGACATTTGAAGAGCTATCGACGGTGCTAGCTCAAATCGAGGCTTGTCTGAATTCCAGACCACTGTCATATGTGGAAGATAGTGACGAGTTGCTAGTCATGTCACCAGGACACTTCCTGGTAGGAGAGCCTCTTGTGGTAGCACCTGATCTTAATTATGAACAAGCCAACGTAAACAACCTGAAACGGTGGCAACTAACCCAAAGGATGTTGCAAGATTTCTGGCGACATTGGTCGCAGGACTATTTAAATCAGTTCTTGCAGCGACATAAGTGGATGTTACAATCTCCAGAACCTAATATTGGGGATGTGGTATTGATAAAGGAAGATGACATGCCCCCTGGTAGATGGTTACTAGGGAAAGTAGAATTAAAGCATCCAGGTCCTCACATGATTACACGAGTAATTACAATTCGTACTAAATGTTCATTAATTAAGAGACCGGTGTCTAAGGTATGTGTACTACCTGTGACAAATTAAATGTAAATAGACAGTGCATGACTTTTCTATCAAGGATTTTATAGAGAATTTAATAGATTTTATTTTGGGTGGTATATTAATTCTATTTTGTTTTCTCTGTTCATAATATGCTTTTATCTTTTGTATGATAGACTTGTTATTGCACGATGTTGTTTTCGGTTCTTATACCCTATAGTAGGTACTTAGGTTGGTTAGTAGTTTAGGTATAAGAAGATTGTTATTTTTAGTTTATGATTTGTTGTATATGGCTTAAGAATTTATTGTTTAATTTACACAATTTATCAAGGACATATGTTCGCAATACATGTCCTTGGCGGGCGGTGTATAGAACCTTCGTGGTATTTTTAGATTTAAAAAATGTAAACTTGACAGGAAAAAATCCTGCAATTGTTTCCCAACAAGAAAATGGTCGGTTCCACTATGTGGTTGTAAATATACGTATTAAACTCAAAATTATCGCCTGTTATTGAAGCTCCACCCGTAGACCAAAACCTGTTCACTTCGACTATTTGTTGATTAATACAAACAATACAATGTAGTTTCCTCGATTGCTTTTTAAGTTCTGTGTATATAGGTCACGGCTTCTATCAGTAAATATTATTTCGTCGTTTGTTTGTCCTGAACTAACAAGAGTTGATCAATACCATTCGGATAGTACCATAATGTTATTATTTGGGTGACTTTTACACCATCTGAAAATATGGGACATGGCAGGTTAATTAGCTTGAGCCTCAGTGGCGCAATGGTTACGCTTAATTATTTTTTCCTAAAAGATACAAATTTCTTGGTACATTTATTTAAGTTGACAAAGGTTTGCTAGCTGACATCATTATACACATCGATGGCTCGATGGCTCACTTGGTAGTGACCTCTGCCTTCTGAGCCAAGAGTCGTGGGTTCGATTTCTGCACAGTACAAACATTTGTGTTCATAAACATGTCTATTTGTAGTCTAGGTGTTTCTATGTATAATATGTCCTTATTTACAAGAAAAGTATCTAAGTAAGTTTTTCAGTTGTCTAGTACCCATAGTACAAGCTTCGCCTTCGTTTGGGGCTAGACGGTGCTGTGTGGCCCAGAGTGGCATGTCTTAGGTTATTTATTTATTTATGGATGTTGACGTTCTTCAAAAACGAATCTTTCCGCAAGCAGGTGAGTATCGGGAGATCACTTTTTTGCTCGTTCGATTGTAAAAAGTGGGCCCCAGGATTCAAGGAATAGTCTTCTTCACGTGTTAATGGGAAGCCAGATTATATAGAAACCGTCCAAAGCGACTAGGACACCGCTTGGATCTAAGGCCAATCCTATTACACAATGATGCTCAAAGCAAACAATGAAATTGTAAAGATTACTCTGAAGAAATCAACGTTCCCCAAAACGATTTCAAAATTCCCGTTAAATTTCAATGTGGGCCACTCACAGCACGTTTCATTTTAATAAATCTCAATGAAATATAGTTAGTATCATCTGCGTTCGTGAGTTACGGTGAATCTTGGCCGGAATAAATCAGGTATTATTAATGGTACGGGCTCTACATTGTTCTGTGGCATTTGAACGAATAGATATAGTGCAGTCAATGAAGCATTATAGGTCCGAATTTTTTTACTGTGAACCGAATTGCATACAATTTTGGGATTAGGTTCATCTTACCATTAACTTCAAAAGTGAAAATGATTTGAACTCCGCCACCACCATGGGGGTGGTTGCCACCCCTTCTCGGGGGTCAATGGTTCTTTTTTCAAAATAACCTCGGATATCGATTGAAGATCTAATTTTAAGCAAAAAAGTTTTTATAAAGTTTCTCGAAAAATCTAATACTTTTCAAGTTATTGGCAATTGAAAATTCGCAAATTTTTCACGATTTTCATCAGTTTTTTTCAAATATCTCCAAAAATATACGTTTTATCGAAAATTTTATGGAACGAAACTGTAGCAGGTAAAAAAATTAACAATTTGGTTTTTTACAAAGTATTCTAAGTGCAATATTAAGCTAGATATTGAAGATCAAAGCCGTTTTTTATTTTATCTGAAATTTCATCGATGTAGTCAATGCCATCTAGCAGCGAGCAAATGCATTTTATGCTTTCTAATCGAAAAGGGTTTTGTAGTGCTTGAAATAAGCTTTAAAATGAGCTTTATCAAAAGTCTTTTGCATGTAAAATAAGTGAGCTATATTGCAAATAAGCGGAGCATCGAATGTTTTTTCTTTTCAATCAATGGGTTTAAATAAGTGTCATTTCCACCAAAACTAAAATTAATCATATTCCGCCTAGAATTAACTTTATTATGAAGAGTTTTATAGATTGTATTAGTTTGGCTGCTATAGGACACATAGTTTTCAAAAAAGTCACGATTAAGGGAGGCTGTGATTGCGCTGCCACGCGCTCTTTAAACAATCATATCTCCGTCAATTTTTATTTGATAGAAAAAAACAAAAAAACCAAATTGTTTGTCAGAAAAATACCTAAATTTTTTATCCCTACACTTTTATACGTATCTGTCGTCATTTTTGAGATATTATGAAAAAGGGGTGGGATTTTTAAAAATTTGAAATTCTCGATTTTTTTTCAATCGTGACTTTTTTGAAAACTATGTGTCCTAAAGCAGCCAAACTAATACAATCTATAAAACTCTTCATAATAAAGTTAATTCTAGGCGGAATATGATTAATTTTAGTTTTGGTGGAAATGGCACTTATTTAAACCCATTGATTGAAAAGAAAAAACATTCGATGCTCCGCTTATTTGCAGTATAATTGTTTTTAAAACCACAACTGAGATTCCCCATAAGTCTTCAGTCTTTTTTAAATTTAATTCTTTAAAGGTCTCTAATATAGTGATGAAACCTATATGAGAAAATTTAAATGAGATTTGGCATGTACTTACTTTGTCCTTAAGGAAAGACTGAGCCAGATGTACACATGACTTTACTTTACTTGTAACTGATATTCTTAGATCCTTACCGGACGGACGGGCGGCTGAATTCGGCCGATGATTCGCTATGCCCTACCTCTTTTGAAGATTCTATTTACCTAACTTATATTCTCACCGGTAGGTATCGCCTAAGTTTGCGCTGATTACCAATAATTTATTTATTTACAAAAACCTTAAAAACTATCATTAAAAGTTAAAAGAACTCAAAAAAAGTTAAATGCGTCAGTTTGGCCTAAATCTTAATTTTAAATTTATTACACCAAATATTATTTTAAACCTAACCTATGTAACATTATATTTATTATATTATTTTCATATCTTTAAGAAATTATGAATAGTAGAACTATGAATAGTAGAAATAATGCTATGTTTGATAAAATGTAACAATTTAAGTGCGTATTTTTGCAAATGTAAGTAATCTATCAGTCCACTGCTGGACATAGGCCTCTCCCAATACTCGCCACTTCGATCGGACTGTTGTGGGCTGACGATGATGATGATGAAGTAATCTATACATATAGTAAGGATATAAGATAGGTATATTAAGGATGTTACCATAGATTTGTTAATAATCACGTGTTTTTCCTTTAGAATGTTGAGGCGGAAATGAAGGCTCGCGTGCGGGAGGCCGAGGAGCGACTGCGGCACGCCGACGCCGAGAATAAGGCGCTGCAGAAGAAATTGGAGCAGCAGGTAAGACAAGAAATAAATACTTATAATATAACAGTAAAAAAAGTTTGTCCATTGCATTTCCTAAAAAAAAGACGTTTTTCAAACTAGAAGGTAGGTAGGACTGCGGTCACCGCACAAAAAAAACATTGGACTATGAACCTTTCAGAGTAAAATGGACGTTTCAATTAAAAAAAGGTTTTTTTTAAAATGATATACTTATATATATGTAATATACTCGCACGAATGTAATTATTTTTTTCGAAAGATTTTTTGCAAGAAATAGTATATTATTTATTACTAATAGCCAAAATATAAAATTATATTCTTTTGCTTATTAAATAATAGCTTGATAATAACAGAATTAATTGATTGATTTGTTTAATTCTTTTAAGTAACCACGAGTCATTTGGTTCATAATACCTATTTATATACCCACAGACGAGCAAAACCAGCGAGCTGACCGGCGTGTTGATCAAGTTCGAAGAGCGGGTGAAGCAACGGGACAAGAAGCTGGAGGAAGCCACTGCGGCCGACGCTGCCCTGCAGAGGGACCTCGAGCATAAAGACACGGTGAGTGCCCGGTAGTAGGGTTGCCGTAAGTGTCTGCGTCTGGCCAGGGCCATTGGTACTACAAAAAACGAAAACGATCGTTCGTTGAACGGATCGCCCCATCTATACTTATAATAAATCTGTAGAGAGGTCAATTCTGTACATAAAATATTTTTTCAAAATAACTATCATAAGTGATCGATACTGATACCAAAAATGCAATCAGTAACATTTTTATCTGTCTGTCTGTATGTTCGTTATAGAAAAAAAAACTACTGAACAGATTTTGACGAAACTTGGTACAATTATTCTTCATACTCCTGGGCAGGTTATAGTATACTTTTCATCACGCTACAATCAATAGGAGCGGAGCAGTGACGGGAAGTGTTGGAAAAACGCGAGAAATTTAAACCTGTATGTTTGAACGCGCATTACGCGAAAACTACTGCATAGAATTGAATGCGGTTTTCACCAATGTATTGCTAGAGGTCTAACTTAAAACTTAGGCACAAGGTATAGATGGGTGTTATATGGAAGTCCGTTATTTTTGAAACCCGATATCCACGCGAGCGACGCCGCTGGCACAGCTAGTAAATAATAAAATAATAACCTAAGACATACCACGCTGGGCCACACAGCGCCACCAAGCCCCAAACTATAGTTCATTCGCGTTAAGAAAATAGTGACTCATCACCGACTGCCGGCCACTAGCCAATTAAAACGCTAGAAATTATAATTTCACTATTTTCTTAACGCGAATGAACTATAAGCCGAAGCTTGTACTATGGGTACTAGACAACTGATAAACTTACTTAGATACATTTTTTTTTGTAAATAAATACATATTATACATAGAAAACACCGAGACCAATACAAACAGACATGTTCATGCACACAAATGTTTGTAATGTGCGGGGATCGAACCCACGACCCTTGGCTCAGAAGGCAGTGGTCACTACCAATTGAGCCACCGAGCCAGTCGATAAATCCCTCTCATTCGTCCCTCCCTACATCTACTGTCGAGCTACTATAAAAAAAACCTATAATTAATGAAGTTTGTATTTGTCATTTGCAGATGATCAAACAGCTAGAGAAGACTGTGGCGGAACGCGAGAACAGGCTGCACCAAGTGACGTCGCAGCTGGACGAGATGAAGAGGCTGCAGGAGATGGTAACCAAGCTCATGAGCAAGGGCTCCTCGCAGTCCAGCTAGCGACGCCAGGTGGGCTCATCAACCGTCCAGACGTGACAGCTCGTACATGCAAACTGACTAACTTTACAGGAGAGACAAGAAACTTCTTTTAAAGTTTTTTTTTTATAGTAGCTCGACATGATGGCTTCCCTACGCCTGATGGAAAGCGAAAGAGAAGCCCAAGTCGCTGTGACAACGGGCAAGTAACTGGGCAGTTACTTGTCAGTTGCCACTGCCATGCCGGCCCAACCCTAACCCCCCACGAGCTCCGGAAACCCTACTCACTAGCAGTAACACGACCCGGAGGTCATTTGGCTGCGGAATTCTATAGGGTGGAGGTCCTTCCCCGGACGGGCGGCTCAATTTGAGCGAAGATTCGCTATGTATGCCCTACCTCTCTTACTATGCTCTACCTCTCTACTCTCTCTCAGTGTAGATTTTAAAATCATTCCCGAAATTGTACATTAATTAATATTATATCTAGTTTTAAGTCAACTGTATGTTGTGCAAAAGATAATATAATAAACAAAAGATAATATCTCTATATCCCTTCCTTTCAGATTCCGCGTTTCAATGAACTGAGGCTTACACGGACTACGAAGAGATCTCAGCCTAATTATATTATATTTTACACAATTTTTCTATCGCATTATGTGGTTCGCGTATTTAATGTTGGGGCAAGATAATAGGCCACATTTGACATTCCATCAAAATTCAACAAAGTGACCTTGTAACGGCGGGCATAAAATACTGTCTATTCTCTTTTTTTTAAATAACCTGCATGTTGAGATTTATGAAAATAAACGTATAAATTTCTGAGTAATTGATTTATTCGATCAACACACATCCGTTAGATATAAATTAGCCACAGAGAAGAGAGTGATGAATAGACAAAGGTTGTCGACCTGGACTTTGGTAAAATATACAAGAAGGCGGGAATTTCAAATTATCTTTAACACACTCTCCAAATGACAGCCTTCATACAAATATACTTTTGATAACATTACTACAATAAATGTCACATATTCGTACAAACATTGAGTCTAAAAAAAAACTTTTACTTTTGTTTACATTCTTTGGACAAATTCTAATAAACATTGACAAATGATAGCCTTACAAAAATACTTTCTTTTGTTTACATTACTGCACATTGCATAAGACATTATCAAACTCAAACACTCTCCCAATTAGAGCTTAGTTACAAATTAACAATAGTATCAATTGTTACATATGAGAAATTAAAAATACAATGATAATAATGTGTTACCAGACAAGACTTTTACATAATAAGTAATGCATTCAGTTTTTACATACAATGCCTATTTTATTTCTATGTTTCTGAAATTTAA
>CM062105.1:8092285-8143735 GCA_031163375.1 Conogethes punctiferalis | reverse complement strand
TGATGGCAACGGTAATATTAACGGGCTAAATCTTTGTCCTTGTAGGCTACGGAACCCTAAAAAGTCACCTTGGTATGTTACTGTACATGCCTTTATGTATGTAGCTCTCTTCAACCGTCTGCTTCTGGATAGTGCTTCAGTCTCTCCCTTACTGTCCGCGTGTCCCACTCTCCCGCCCTGATTTTGAGGTACCCGGGGCGTACCTGAAATAAATAAATAAATATCAGACTACATCTCATACCTTTGCTCCAAAACCCAAAGTAAGTAACACTTGTGTTATGGGTATCAGATTAATGGTGATTACCACATATAGGATAGGTATCTATAAGTATCTACTAAAATACTATTAACATTGTCATAATAGTTCATCATCATCAGCCTATTGCAGTCCACTGCTGGACTAAGTAGTTAGTTGTTAAATAAATAAGTAAAAAAATAAAATATCTCGGGAAATTGTGAACCGATTTGAAAACTATTTTTTGTACGGAAAAGATGTACGTAGGTACTTCCTAGTTAGGTCCTATTATCACCATTTTTTTGCTAAAAAGCTGATAATTATTTTTTTTTTAATTTTAATTGATACTTATGTGCTCCGAGGGAATTGATATCGGACTATTCCAGCCGCGGCCCATCCGGCACCGCTCTTCACGACAAGGCTTGCCATCCGTACCAGCGACGACAAACCTGGCAATTCCCACAACTGTGCGCTTCTCTCGCAATTTCCTCCCGATCGTACTAAACAGTGGAATGCTTTGTCGCCAGCGGTGTTTCCGGACCGATACGACCTTCAAATCTTCAAGAAATGAGCGTAACTATTAAATAAATATATAATAACCCAAAGACAATGCCACGCTGGCAACACGCGCACCTAGCCCCAAACTAAGCCCGAAGCATGTACTAAGGGGTACTAGACATCAGATAACCTTAACTTAGATACATTTATTTTTGTAATATATCATACATATACATGAGGAAAACACCCAGACCAATACAAACAGACATGTTCAAGTACACAAATGTTTGTACTGGTGCGGGAATCGAACCCACGACCCTTGGCTCACGAAGGCAGAGGTAACTACCAAATGAGCCATCGAGCCCGTCTCTTTCATAAAGGGGCCGGCAGCGCAGCTGTAACTCATGATGTTTGCGGATGTCCCAGTGGGCTAGCGCGTTATACTTACCATTCAGGTGACTGTCAGCTCGTCTGTCCCCCTATTTCATAAAAAAAAATACTAACTCGATGGTGCAAATATTGAGCTCCGGACATGACAACCTGCGGTGTATCAGTACAACCCACTCCCGCGTACGGATCCGTGTAAGGTGCGTCGATTAGAGCCACAACCCACGGGAACTCTCCGAACTGTGCCTCGCTACCCTGGTATTAGAAAGATGGTTAAGGAGGGTATACGACGGTACCAAGTTTATCTGTGTACTGTTGTTACAAGTACATATTTGTATAATATATTGTTGTTAATATACTTGTGTATATATGTATCTCAATTGATTATTTATTTTGTTATTAGTTTATTTATAGTTCTTAGGTATTTCATCTTCCATTGTGTTTCTCTTTGAACACTCAATACAACACACCGCACATAAATCAGCTCTCTGCAGCACCTAAAGGTTAACTGTGTAGAGAATGCTCCTAGCAGTAAGTTCGGCAATATGTACCAATATGTGCAATAAAGATTAAATAAATAAGGGCCCTTATAATCTTAGTGCAAGTGGTTGCTAAGAGCTGAACCAAGAACAAAGGGTTACAATATTTCTAATACATAGGTTTTTTTTATAGTAGCTCCGAATATACGGCTTCCCTTCGCCTGATGGAAGCGATAGAGAAGCCCTAAGAAGAGAAGTCGCTGTGACAACTGGCAAGTTAACTGGGTTAGTAGACCTGTCAGTTGCCATGCCGGCCCAACCCGAACCCCCCACGCTCCGGGAACCCTACTTCTCACAGCCAGACACAAACGACCCGAAGGTCATTTGGCTGCGGTTAGTTATAGGGTGGAGGTCCGTCCCCGGACGGGCATGCTCAATACGAGCGAAGATTCCCGCACCCGATTGGTGAATACTAACCGAACCATCCGGTGATGTGAAGTCCATGCCTTTCCGGTTCCTGTATCCGCAGCCTTGGGGCATGGGGATTCGGCTCCACGACCTCGTTGTCTTTGTCCGGTATCCTGCTATCACTTCCGTACAGCCCGCTCCCTACTGATTCTAGGGCAGTCGTCCTCGCCGAACCTGTGAAATAGAAACCGCAATCCTCGGTAACGAAAAGATTTTGAGAGTACTACAAAAAACGAAAACGATCGTTTCGTTGAACGGATCGCGTATTTTGTCCCATAAATCTCTCTCATTTGTTCCACCCGAGATCTATATATTCTACTTAAATTGTTGAAAATCGACGTTGACGAATTTTAGTTCGTATATTCGACACGGGAGGGGACAAATGAGAGGAATATATGGGGGCAAAAATACGCGATCGCTTCAACGAACGATCGATTTCGTTTTTTGTAGTAGGGCCCCTGTTATTTTTTTTTTAAATAAAAGAGCGTACAGAAATGATCACACTCCACCCGATGGCAAGGCGGTCGCGAGGTCCAAATGTTATGGTACGACAGTCAACAATAGGGCATACCCACCGCGCCTTGTCGCCCCTCCCCCCCCCCCCCCCCCCCCCCCCCCCCCCCCCCCCCCCCCCCCCCCCCCTGAAGGCCCACTGAGATGCCGTTTCACGCCCCGCCTAAAGAACCCAGGATTGTAAGAGGAAGAAACACATGAGCTGGAAGGGCAATTCCATGACTTAATAGCACGGGGCAGGGTACGAGGAACTGACCTCCTGGTGCGCGTGCTACTATTGCCTGTATGGTATGCGGATGACAACGATGTCCCCTGCACGTGTTGTTCGGGACAGGGAGGGAATGTTCTAATTTCTAAGACAGATTAGTAGAGGGCAATGTCAAATGTTGATTGATTGAATTGGCTTATAGCTCTTTTGCCTTCTGAGCCAATGGTCGTGGTTACGATCCCGTACAGTAAAAAGTCCTACAATACCTTTGTGTGCATGAATAAGTCTTGTAGCGGACACCTATCTCCACACCACCACAACTATCTACACGTCGCTAAAAATAGTCCTAGTTGATTCCGCCAGCTAACAACAGATGGCGATGTAAAATCTGCGGCTTAGAAAATGAAAATCGCACCCATACAATCTTGTATGGATAGACCTACAATGCGCATACGAAGTTTTCATCAACGACTCGCTATATAATTACGCAAAAAGAAACACACACAGAGACACACACACACACACACAGACACACACACACACTTATCATTTCCTACATCTATCCTTTTATTTGTGATTAAAATAAACCCCAATAACCGAATTCGCGTCCATGATAATTATAATTGGTAATTGTAAATGGTTACAGCGACACAAGCATTGTGCATAGTGCAGAGCCGCTAGATATAAAGTTCACCAGATTGTAAAAATGGAAATAAAGTTTATTATTATATTATTAAATCCAAGATGGTCCCATCGGACCGCGGTTGCTGAAACCCTACTCACCGGCAGAAACAACGACCCGGAGGGTCTATTGGGCTGCGGTATTCAAGAGAGGATGGGCCTATAGCGAATCTTCGCTCGTATTGAGCTTGCCCGTCCGGGGCAGGACCTCACACCCTATAAGAATACCGAAGCAAATGACCTCCAGGGTCGTGTCTTTGCTGTGCTGTGAGTAGGGTCATCCGGAGCTCGTGGGGGGTTAAGGGTTGGTGGCCGGCATGGCAAAGAGGCAACTGACAGGTACCTAACAAGCTACTTGCCAGTTGTCCCAGCGACTTGGGCTTCTACTTAGCTTTCCATCAGGCGTAGGGAGGCCATATGTCGAGCTACTATTAAAAAAAAAAAAAAAAAAAAAAAAAAAAAAAAAAATAGGGTGGAGGATATTCCCCGTTCCCCCCCGGACGGGCGGCTCAATTATATTATAATGCCCTGTATTCTGGCCCATGTCTTCTTGCCTCACCTGATGTCCAGATCTCCCAGCCAGTGACCCGAGGCGTTATTGATGGTGCTCCCCCTCAAGTCATGGGAGCAGAGGTAGTATGGCACGCACTTGCACGGGCGTACCGTCTTTGTTCACGAACGTGGTCCGATGCGTCATTAGGTTTTCAACTGTAATCTAGAAAAAAAATCCAGTATTAGAAAAGACAGCAAAAAAAACCTCAACAGAACTTCTTAGAACACAAACGACCAATACTTTATTCGCTAGGCCCTATCGTCGGGTGCTTCAAGCTTGGAATCAAGAGAGGTAGGGGCTAGCGAATCTTCGCTCAATTGAGCCCGCCCCGTCCGGGGAAGGAACCTCCACCCTATAGTATACCGCAGGTCAATGACCTCTGGGTCGTGTTTTCTGCCGGTGAGTAGGGTTTCCGGAGCACGAGGGGGGTTAGGGTTGGGCCGGCATGGCGGTGGCAACTGGGACAAGTAACTGACCAGTTACTTGCCCGATGTCACAGCGGCTACGGGCTTCTCCTTTCGCTTCCATCAGGCGTATGGAATGCCATTATGTCGAAGCCACTATAAAAAAAAAAAAAAAAAAAAAATCCTATCTCTGGAACCTGCATGAAACGAATTTTGTCCTTATGCCAAAACAATAGTCATGCTAGTCATAAATAGTCGCACGAGTAAAAAAAATTAGTCGCATAAAAGTAGTTTCCCGAGTTATAGCTATAGGTTGATGAGGATTCTGGCTTAACATCAAGCTGTAATCCTCACCTCTGAATGCAAGCAAACTTCCCTTGAATTGACCGAGCCTGTCGGGGAAGGACCTCCATACAAGAATACCGCTGCCAAATGACCTCCGGCTGGATCGTGTTTCTGTTGTTGGGCCATTGCATGACGGTGGCGACTGTACAGCTAACTGTACCCAGTTACTAGCTACTAAGTACTGATGTCACAGCGAACTTGGACTTATTCTTTCGCTTCCATCAGGCGTAGGGAAGCATTATGTCGAGCCACTATATAAATTACACCGATAACCGTTGGTGTAAACGAGTTCTGGAGTGGGGGGGGTGGTGGGAGACCGCGTATCGGCAAACGTAATGTAGGACGCCCACAGGCCAGGTGGAGTGACGTATTAGCGCAGGGGACGGCTGGCAAGTGCTGGATGCGAGAAGCCCAAAATCGACCTAAGGTGGCGAACATTAGGGAGAGGCCTATGTCTCAGCAGTGGACTGACACGGACTAATGATGATGACTATATAAAAAATAAAAACGTTTTTCTGTAAATGTAATGTTTTTTTCTTTAGTGTAGTACTTGACAGTGCACAATGATTAATGTAGACTCACAGAACTAGCCCCCCAGTGAGAGGTGGGGAGGGGTAGTAGGTTGGAGTCCCGAATATTTCTCTATCGTCCTTCTGGATCCACGGTCTGGGCGAACGCCCCAGCCGCCAGATAAAGGTCAGGATAAAACGTGCAGCCTGGGAAGGAAAAGAAAATTAAGAATTAGCACATTGTCCTATTTCATGGGTATCTGTCCTGTCTCATTTGACATGGTACTTCATACAGATACAAATCTATACTTATAATAAAATCTGTAGAGAGGTCAATTCGTCGTACATTGAAATTTATTTTCAAAATACCTATCTGGGGATGATTAGTAACCCGATACTGAGGCCAAATATGCAATCTGTAAAGTTTTTGCTGTCTGTCTGTCTGTCTGTCCTGTATGATTCGATATAGAAACAAAAACTACTTACGGAGTTTAACGAAACCTTGGTACAATTATTCTTCAGACTCCTGAGGCATGGTTATAGTATACTTTTCATCATGCTACAATCAATAGGAGGCCGAGCAGTAACGGGAAGTGTTGTGGAAAACGGGAGAAATTTTTACCTGTATGTTGAACGCGCATCACGCGAAAAACTTCTGCAATGGAATTGGATTGCGTGTTTACCACCAATGTATTGCTAGAGGTCCTAACTTAAAACTTAAGGCACTAGGTATAGATAGGTAAATTTATGGAAGTCCCCTTATTTTGAAACCCGATATCCTCGCGAGCGACGCCGCTGGCACAGCTAGTTATAATAAATAAAAATGATCATGTTACTCATTACAAT
This sequence comes from Conogethes punctiferalis, assembly GCA_031163375.1. NCBI lineage: Eukaryota > Metazoa > Arthropoda > Insecta > Lepidoptera > Crambidae > Conogethes > Conogethes punctiferalis. The sequence continues at coordinate 8,137,609 of CM062105.1, read as the reverse complement.
AAAATGAAAATGGAAATTAAATGACTACAAAGACATGATTAATAAAATGACTCTCATTAAAAATCGCAACTAGTTGCAAATGAGATGACAATGGATGCCAAAGTTGATCGGAAAATCTTTCGAAAACGTGAAATTTCATTCAAAAACTTTAGGTAGGTAGGTATATACCGTGCTTGAAATTGCATTATTTGTAATGTCTTCTGTTATGGAACTAATATCTACCATACAACACAATATAATCTATCTTCTATCTATCTAACAAATAAAAGAACAAATTGGTCATGACTACCGAGCAACTGAGTATTATGTACTGAGCGGGGATCGAACCCACGACCATTGGTTATGACGCAGGAGGCACATATGAGCCATCGAGCCAGTACATTTATAACCTTCTTTAAACTAATTAGGTAATATATGCAGTAACGCACACGACACGCAAAAATCTGTCGCGGATATTTCCACAGACTAAACGCACACGACGCACATCTTCGATCATTCTGTCGGCAGTCCATAGACGCCTCTTTTTAAATGTCTCAGACGCAGACTCTATCGCACAAAAAGTGTGCCGTCTGCGCTGCACCTTAGGTTCTAAGAGTCGTTATATTAATTACATAGTATAGAATTAGATTCAACCTATCATTACGTTAGCGTCGATGTATAAATATCGGTTACTAATAAGTAATCAGTCCTACCTACCAACATAACTCCGATTTTCCTCGTGTAAATTTAACTTGTCACTATTAACTTACTGTACCGTCATTCGAAGCCTAAACAATGAGAGAGACAACTCGATTTGACGACGCTGTGGCGGAAATAGTGCTTAATTTGACTAACAATTCCCCCGACGTATCCGGTACAATATTTCTCTAAACGTCCACCAGGTGGCGAAGTTGAGCTGTTTGAAACGGAGCATTTTTAAATCATTGGTGATTCGTTTTTCGAACTGTGCGGACGCACAACGGACAGTTGTGTTAGTGCTATACTGCGTTCAATAAACGTGAGTACATTATTTATTCTGCATGTTTAAACGGTGTTACCGTTCGATTTTTCTTTTTATTACAGTTATTGGATATTGGATTCACTTATTTCTTTGAAAGATGTGGCTATCTTTCTGCCCTACTAGTGTATCCATTCCCCCGAGGAGGCGTCCGGTGAAAATAAAGGCGTGTAGTGTGAGGCCATAAGGCTAAGCGACTTAAATAATGTCCTGTTGGTTTAAGCACAAGCTGGTTGTGTAATTAATAGCAGATTTTATTTTTGCTTGCCTACCGACGCCTATGCTTCCAAATAGAAACGACGAGGGAAATTCAGATTGAAATCGATTTATGTATACTCATTAATGTAATTACGCCCTTATATGCCGCATACCTGCTATGCGCTTAGCCTATATATATGCTTAATTTCAGTTTTACATTTACTAAACGTTATACCTATGAGTATGTACGGATACCTAATGCTTCGCAATCTGAAATTCAAATGTTACGAAGCAATGGTAGTTGCTTATTTTTTATTTTAACTCAACGACACTATATGGGCCGTAATTACAATAAAATATCGGGCGATCTATTGCTACATATTTACATGCCGCTATATACCTGAATATAACCGTGAAAAGGGCGTAGTTCTCTTCGTTAAGGAAGCTGTTAGCCGAGATTTAAATTATGTTGACTAGCCGCCGACATACCACTACGTAAGTGTATTCGGTTGGAGGCATTGCTACTTTTCAGCCTACTCGGCAGTTCAATATAAAACTCTGGAGTGACTGCTACCTGCTCTCAGTCTCTTTATGGCCTAATGTATGCAAAGCGTATTTGCATTAATAGCCGTATTGCACCCCGATGTGAATGCGAAGTTTTAGCCTACTGTATAAGGCAGTACAAAAATACAAGCGGGCCTGCGCGCAAGCCAGTCCGTCAAATATAAGAACCCGCGCAGGGTTTCTTTTCAAATTTAAGTCAAGTGACTATTTAGAACCAGCTTGTGCATAGCATGTTTGCACATTAGGCGCACTGCGCTCGGCTGTGTATATAAAGCTTTAGCATATACTACAATGCAATATAAAGATTATGATGGGGCTACTGCACATGGTAGTCCTTCGAATATTTGATACCCGCGCAGGGTTTTCAATTTTAGAGTCAAGCGACTCTTTAGAACCAGTTTGTGCAAAGCATGTTTGCACATTGGGCGTATTGCGCTCTGCTGCGTATATAAAGTCTTAGCGAGTGTGTGCAAGCGGGCCTGCGCGCAAGCCAGTCCGTCAAATATAAGAACCCGCGCAGGGTTTCTTTTTAAAAAATTTAAGTCGAGTGACTATTTAGAACCAGCTTCTGCATAGCATGTTTGCACATTAGGCGCATTGCGCTCGGCTGTGTATATAAAGTCTTAGCATATACTACATTGCAATAAAAAGATTCAAATGGGGCTACTGCACATGCTAGTCCCTTGAATATAAGATACCCGCGCAGGGTTTTCAATTTTAGAGTCAAGTGACTCTTTAGAAGCAGTTGTGCAAAGCGTGTTTACACATTAAGTCTTAGCCTATGCTTCAATGCAATGTAAAGATTCAGATGGGGCTACTGCTCATGCTAGTCCATCGAATATAAGATACCCGCGCAGGGTTTTCAATTTTAGAGTCAAGTGACTCTTTAGAACCAGTTTGTGCAAATCATATTTGCACATTGGGCTTATTGCATTCTGCTGCGTATATAAAGTCTTGGCCTATGCTACAAGGCAGAATAAAGAATCTGAAGCGGCTACTGCACATGCTAGCCCTTCGAATATATGATACCCGCGCAGGGTTTTCAATTTTAGAGTCGAGTGACTCTTTAGAACCTGTTTGTGAAAAGCGTGGTTGCACATTAGGCGTATTGCGCTCCGATGCGTGTATAAAGTTTCAGCCTATGCCAAAATGCAATACAAAAACTTTAATGGACCTACTGCAGAATCTAGTCCGGCGAATATAAAATACCCGCGCAGGGTTTATAAATTTTAGAGTCCAGTGACTGTTTAGAACCAGTTCTTTGCAAATCGTATTTGCATGTCAGGCGTATCGCGCTTCTATGCGTATACAACGTTTTAGCTCATGCTGCAACGCAATACAAATATCATATCAGAACTACAACAAATATAAGATACCCTCGCAGGGTATTTTATAGATTTTAGAGTCTGAGACTCTTTAGAACGAGTGTGTGCAAAGTAATCTGGCATATCACCAGATACAGAACATACAATGTTGCATCCGATGCGTATACAAACCCTTGCCCTAGCCTTCGGGTCTATACAAAAATTTGAGCAGGTGATCTGCGTCGACTCATCGAATAGCCCGTTCAGGTTTCTACGCTTCAAGAGTCAGGGAGACTTGCGGTGCAAAGCACGTAATGGCGCATACGTATACAAGCCTTACCACTACCTCTATGTGGCATGCCTATTAGGCCATTGTTAATACTTCACCGGGATCGAATTATCCTTGGTATGAAAATTTATACGACGGGTTTGCGCAAGCCAACCTGACATAAAATAAGGTTACGCTTCAATACTCTGCAAGGGCAGGATATCTACCGATCTAACCTTATACTTAATATGCTCATAATGAGCAATTCTATTCTATATTGGAAAAGGGTATTGGCATATTCTACCCATTCCGCGCTTTATTCCACAATTCCCCAAAGGGTGGCTCATCCTTAATGTGTTGCTTACTACAAAAGTTACCCAAAAGCGTGGTGCAAAGCCATCGCCAATATAAATACTCCAAGTCCTGGCAGGGCTAAGCCCGAGGTTAAGGTTAAAGCTAGCAAGAATCAATTTAATCATATCAAAAGTTTTCGCTCGAAGCGAAGTTTGCTTAAAGTTTAATTCTAAAGCATTTCTAACGTATTGGCGTATTATATTTGTCAAAGATACCATGGCCCAATACCGATCTATGTTGTTCTGATTGTGGAATCTTATTGGAATATAGGCCTCCCCTGTGTGTGCTAGTGCTCGACTATCGAAGTAACAGTCTCGAACCTATATTACCTCACTCAGTTCAAATGAATGTACAACTTCAACATTCAACTTTATTCATAAATATAATTCTGCCCGTGTCAGTCCACTGCTGGACTTGGGCCTAATGTTCGCCACCTTGATCAATTTTGGGCCTCTCGCATCCAGCACTTGCCAGCCGTCCTGCGCAAAGTCGTTTACCTGGCCTGAGGGCCTAGATACCTATAAATCTGGACAAAATGGAACTTGAATGTCAAATTCGGCACATGTAAGACTGCTAAACAATCATGGTTTCTATTTCTAAGCTGAGACCGGAAGGATCCCTCTCCTAAACGAAATATCTGGTCTATTGAGACATTGCCATTAATAAATACATTATTCCCCTAATGGGGTTATATCGGAAACGACATAGTAGTTACAAAACTGCAATAATCAAGCGCAAGCCAATGCCCAAGTCGTTGACTAGCAATATGCCACGGTTCTAACTAACACTCATATAACATCTTCTTAACTAATACAAGTCTTGATTGGCGCGTCTCAATGAGACTTGATGGTTTTCAAGACTTCGTCTCGCTTTGCGTATTCCTGGTTGGAGCCAACTCAAGCAGAACTTTCACACCAGTTGTAGCTGACAATGTGAACATTCCCAGGTATGGGAAGGGCCCTTACCATTTCCAGTTCCTAGTGAATTGTCGCATTCAATCACAGCGAACAACGCAAACTTATATAGGTGCTACAAATTTGTCCACCGCTGAAACCTATAACTTGTATACTTGTTGATTTTAATTAAAGCAGTTGTTGGAATGCCTGTTACCGCACCAAGATATAGTTTTCTGGTTCGCCCAATGGTTGGCTGGAACAGACTGCCCCAGGGCATGAAAACCGGCATTTGTACTTGTCTTTGTGCAATAAGATTAAATAAATAAATAAGCCTACTCTGATAGTGTAGCACAATGGTAGCCAACTTGATTGGACCAAAGATATACTTACTTCGTGCGACATATTAATTATTATTACTGACTGCTGGTTATATATATACTAAGTAATATAATTGTTTATATGTATCAAATGTTTAGCCATACCCTAACATGGTCTATATTCTATACTAGTTATAAGTTGCTTAATTACGTATGAATATAGTTGCAAATAAATGAATATGAATATTACTATAATCATACTAATAGCCACGATCTACTGATTGGCCAACCCCGGTGTAGCATTAATATGCTAATTGATAATTATTTGTCTAATGACAAACTATTCTTAAAATCTAACTTTCTTTTGCTTTTAGCAAACAAATATTCTATTCTATTCTAGTCTGCTAAGCTTCTCGCTCAAAACAAAATAGGAACAAATAAAATTAATAGTTTGGTTATTAAATCACTATACAAATTACAATGATTTCGATTCAAGGCAGTTCCAGAATATGGTGGGTTTGTAGTCATATGCCACTGGCTTCCGCTTACCCACCTAATGCACTGTGTTGTTGTATGCATGTTGACTAAGGTGTAATAGTATATTGACTAAACTTAGGTGGAAAAATCGCCATCGCCCAATGACAGCGATGATGATAGTGACTGACTATTTTGTTAGTACCTCGCCTACTTTGGATTGTATATAGGTAGCGTTTGTATGTGTGTAGCACAAACAGCTGTGATCTGTTCAGTACAATAGCGAAAACTGCCAATCATAACCTGTGGTTAATCTAGGCCGGTCTGAAAGACTGGATTTTAGCTGGATTAATGTCTATACGTATACTACTAAGCCAAACGAATACTACTGTTTTCCTCCATTCATTACATATTATGTACAAGAAATTAGACCTCAACAAACAACGTGGTATCTGCTATGGCCCCTCTCATAGCAAATTAATAATTATAATGACAATTACAAATTGTATGTTATATAACTTTAACGGCCAATTTCTTTACATACCTACTTATATCCTATTGGCATTTCTATCTCATCAGGTAGATTAATGACAATGAATATTTCTTGGTTTGACCGTTATGTCCTATTCATCGCTATTAACTGTCGTATGTGTACACAATACAAAAACTACTAGTCATTACGTTATTGTAATTGTACCTGTTCCATTACATTATAGCAGTATTAACCATATTATCGGGTCTTTTACCATGTTATATATCACTTTATACCTTTAGACACTTTACTACTTACACTTACGTATTAGTGGAACACTTCAGGTGTTGTTGGAATGATGATCTATTCCTGATTGCGTTTACTCGCTTTAATACATTTAAACATATTGTAATACATTCTTAAAAACATCCACCAGGCGATATCAAACATCCTCTCATTGTTTAGGCTTCGAATGACGGTACAGTAAGTTAATAATGGCGTTTTACCTTACAATAAAACGCTTATTAACGTCTTACCTCATTCGAAGCCTATTTTTAAAACTGCCTGCTGGCAAATGAGATCACAATGATTTTAAAATGGCTCCGTTCAAACAGCTCAACTTCGCCACCTGGTGGACGTTTAGAGAAATATTGTACCGGATACGTCGGGGGAATTGTTAGTCAAATTAAGCACTATTTCCGCCACAGCGTCGTCAAATCGAGTTGTCTCTCTCATTGTTTAGGCTTCGAATGAGGTAAGACGTTAATAAGCGTTTTATTGTAAGGTAAAACGCCATTAATAATAATAATAAATATCAGACAACATCACATACATTGCTCAGATCCCAAAGTAAGTAGCTTAAGCACTTGTGTTATGGGTATCAGAACAACGAAGGTACCACAAATAAATACTTAAATACAAATTTAAACACCCAGACACGGAACAAACAAGAGTGTTCATCACACGAATGTTTGTCCGGGTGGGAATCGAACCCACGACCCTTGGTTCAGAAGGCAGGGGTCACTACCAATTGAGCCACCGAGCCTGTCAATTTGTTTCTAACCTAACTTAACTACGGTTATAAAGCATTCACATCACAACCAATTAATCAAATGAGGTCAATCTTGCTGGCAGAAGGAAAAATTATCTAAATATTCGTAATTTTATTCGTTAAAGTATTCGTTGCATCACTATACGAAGCTTGCGCAAAACAAATATAATCTGTGGTCGGCCTTGCCCGGCAATCTATGTAGAATGCGTTAGCATTTTTGCATTCATGACACGGTTCAACAAATATCATTTTAAATGTTATAAAATACTCTCCTGACTACATTTTGGGGATGTAAGGGAGCGGCCTATCATCTTTCCATTCCAAGCCAACCTCACCTGCCCGTGGTGCATCCTGCCGAATAACAAACGTGCCGCTGGCAACCGACTGGTGGCGGTATAACCATCACCATTGAAGGCGGAGCTAAATACCACAGGCCGATGACGGGCAGCAGCGTCACCGAAGCGAGAAGCTACGCCCTGCGATCGACAACCCGGCTGCCTAGCGTGGCGATTATGTCAATATCAAAATCGTAAATTATTAAATTAACTGAAATCCATTGCGTTAAATAGGTAATGCATTTCAACTACCGTTTGTTATATTCCGAGAGTTAATCAACTACCTAGGAAATTGATCAACTTACGATTCTTGCTATTTTCCGGTGACATATTTAATTGTCTAGTAACATACTACAAACTTCTGCTTAGTTGGAGACTAGATGACTGGGCACTATGGGCACGTGCTCAGGGCCCCGTGATTGAATGGTTCCTAGTTCCTGCCAGATTACCAAATGATAACTGATATTTAGGTCATAGGGGCCCCATGATCCTAATGTGCCCAGGGCCTCAAATAGTTTAAAGACGGCCCTGCCAGCATGGCATGTCTTGGGTTAGGCTATATTTGGCTTCTTGCGGTCGCGTCCAGCCAAATATGTATCTACGTGTTTGGCCTGTCCGGCTTTTGTCAGGCATTTTGTCAGAGTGGCGATTCGTACAACGATGGGCGGACGAACGTCCGAGCTAACAAGAGAGAGAGCAAACTACTGGCGCTCGCGGCGCGTCCGTTACACACTCCCATCTTCGATCTCATTCTCACTTTACATCACATCATCATCCCCTTAGCGTTGTCCCGGTTTGTGCCTCTAGGCCCAGGGTCCGCTTTGACCATGATCCAAGACTTAGCGAGTCTGGTTATTACATTGAAGCGACTGCCATCTGACCTTCGTAACCCTCAGAAAGGGGAACCAGACAAATTTGGATTGGATTTCACTTCACATCACATATGTACTTATAAATACTTTTTTCAACAGCCCAGCTGTAAAAACCTTTAGATTGGCAATTATTTATTTATTTATTTATTTATTTTTAATAAAAAAAATGTCAGGCCTTAATTAGTGCGAAGTCCGGCCTTTGCTTGTTTGTTTTTTTTTTTGTTGTTTTAGTGAGACTAGCTTAGAATTATCATAAGACCATATGCACTACCTAATTCTGTGCAAATAAATGTTTGAATTTGAGTTTGAGTTTGCATTTTATGGCCTGGCAACCCTACGTTGAATTATTTATTTAAATTAAAAAATAAAAAAATAAATACAGGTCACTATTCTGAAACAATATTGTAAAATAAACCTTTGTTGCCGATAGGTTTAATGTTTATCTAATTAAGTACCTATTGTGATTTCTCATCGGGTTTTCCTGTTAACTTCGTAAGTAGCAATTATTTAATTTGGCGTACTCATATCGAAATGACTTCCATGAATCGTTAAAAATACCGAGGTTAAATTTATCAAAAACTAGCAACCCGCCTGGCTTTGCACAGATGCAAAACTATAGCCAAGAACGATATAAATAAACCTATAGAGAAGTCAATTCTATACATGAAATATATTTTCAAAATAACTATCAGGGGGTGATTAGTGATCGATAATGATGCCAAAAATGCAATCAGTAAAATTTTTGTCTGTCTGTCTGTATGGTCGTTATAGAAAATAAAACTACTGGACGGATTTTAACGAAACTTGGTACGATTATTTTTCATACTCCTGGGCAGGCTATAGTATACTTTTCATCACGCTACAATCAATAGGAGCAGAGCAGTGACGGGAACTGTGTGGGAAACGGGAGAAATTTTTATCTGCATGTTTGATCGCGCATCACGCGAAAACTACTAAAACTACTGCATGGAATTAAATGCGGTTTTCACCAAAGTATTGCTAGAGGTCTAACTTAAAATTCAGGTACCATTTTATGGAACTCCGTTTGAAACCCGATATCCACGCGTGCGACGCCGCCGGCACAGCTAGTTATAAGTAACTAAGACAAAAACCCTTTAATGCATACGATGTAGTCATCACATCATTATGGGATGGGAACCGGTATTAATTAACTTGAAACTCGCATAATGACCGGTTTTGCCGTATGCTGATAAACTCCCTGATTGTTATCTGAGAGTTCACGGTAGCAAAACTTGTTCTTAGGGATCCCCCATCTGTCGTGGCGCTTGCCAGATAAGACAATCATTATTTTTTCTTTATTTTTTTAATAGAACCACAAACAAGTTTATAATGCTAACATTAAATACATTTTACATAGGGATGTAAGCGAGCGACCTATTATCTTTTCGCTCCTCACCTGCCGGTGGTGCATCCTGCCGAACAACAAACGAGGCTCTGGCAAACCAACTGGTGGCAGTATAACCATCACGATAGAAGGCGTAGCTGAATACCACAGGCCGATGACGGGCAGCAGCGTCACCGGAGCCAGAAGCTACGCCCTGAGATCGCCAACCCGCCTGCCCAGCGTGGCGATTATGGGTATTTCTTCCAGAATTTTCCCTAGGTGGTGAACAACTGGAGAGGCCTATGTCCAGCAGTGGACTGCAATAGGCTGATGATGATGATGATGAAATACATTTTCATAGGTGAACATTATTTCATTGCAAACTTAACAGCGTAGGTTTTATTTTACACATACAAAGTTGTAAAAGTACCTATTACATAGTAAGGTCATGACACGAATAGGGCATTACTAGCTGCTGCCCGCGGCTCTGCCCGCGTGAATATTCGTATAAAACATAGCCCATGTGTTAATCTGATGTACAAACTATATTCCTGTAAAGTTTCATTAAAATCCGTTCAGTAGTTTTTGCGTGAAAGTGGAACAAACATCCATCCATCTATCCAAACAAACTTTCGCGTTTATAATATTAGTAGGAAGTAGGATAAGAATGAGTCCTCCATTAAAGAACAGGGCATTTAGCGAATAGGTCCATTTTTTTCGCGTGAGCCATTTTGCGAATAGGTCCAATATCTACTAAACCAAACAAAAGGACTGCACACAGAATCATCCAGATACTTGACCGAAGTCACTCCAGAGATGTTACGCCGAGGGTACCGTGGTCGCTAGCCAGGCGAATAAATTCTACCACCGGCTGAGATGGTGAATTAGAAAATGTCTACTCTTACAACACCCACCTTTTTTGAAGAGAGGTAGGGCATTTTTTTTTATAGTAGCTCGACATAATGGGTTCCCTACGCCTGATGGAAAGCGAAAGAGAAGCCCAAGTCACTGTGACAACTGGCAAGTAACTCTGTAACTTGTTAGTTACCTGTCAGTTGCCACTGCCATGCCGGCCCAACCCCAACCCCCACGAGCTCCGGAGACCCTACTCACCAGCAGAAACACGACTCGGAGGTCATTTGGCTGCGGTATTCTACAGGGTGGAGGTGCTTCCCTGGAGAGGTGCCCTACCTCTCGCATAGCGAATCTTCGCTCGAATTGAGCTGCCCGTCCGGGGAAGGACCTCCACCCTATAGAATACCGCAGCCAAATGATCTCAGGGTCGTGTTTCTGCTGGTGAGTAGGGTTTCCGGAGCTCGCGGGGGGTTAGGGTTGGGCCGGCATGGCGGTGGTAATTGACAGGTAACTGACCAGTTACTTGCTCGTTGTCACAGCGACTTTGGCTTCTCTTTCGCTTTCCATCAGGCGTAGCGAAGCCATTATATCGAGCTACTATAAAAAAAACCCACGGCATGTAATGGGAAGGTGATTTATATGACTGACTGACTGGCTCGATGGTTCATTTGGTAGTGAGCACTGCCCTCTGAGCCAAGGGTCGTGGGTTCGATTCCCGCACAGTACAAACATTTGTGTTCATGAACATGCCTGTTTGTATTGGTCTGGGTGTTTTCTATGTATAATATGTATTTAGTTTATTTACAAAAAAAAAGTATCTAAGTAAGTTTATCAGTTGTCTAGTACCCATAGTACAAGCTGCGGCTTAGTTTGGGGCTAGATGGCGCTGTGTGGCCCAGCGTGGCATGTCTTGGGTTATTTATTATTTCCCGTCACCGCACGGTCAGCGATAATTTGCTATCAAAAACACAAGTTACGCCGGTTTTGCCAAACGCATTCTCATGTAATGTCGATGTCGTTCACCCGTAACGGAATGATAAAAATAAACAAAGATTCTAATTGAAAAAGACTTCGGAATAACCTCGCTTGACTGGCTCGATGGCTCATTTGGTAGTTACTCCTGCATTCTGAACTAAAGGTCGTGGGTTCGATCCCCACCCGGGACAAACATTTGTGTGATGAACATTTGTGTTTGTTCCGTGTCTGTGTGTTTATGTATGTATGTTATGGACCAAGTGATTAATGCGGGCATTATTTATAATGCTAGGGCATTATGAATAATGTCAAATTCTATTGGGCAAAGTGATAATTACTATCTAAACTTCATTATTTATCACATTGGCCGGTCATTATTGTATTGCTACTTGGCAATTAGGCAATTTGATAATAAAGCAAAGGGGAGGGACGCACGCGTACTTATTCGGAGATCGATGTATCCGGTAATGTTTTTTTTAACCGACTGCGAAAAAGGAGGAGGTTCTTAATTCGTCTGTATGTATAATTTTTTATAGAATAGAATAGAAAATAGTTTATTCAGCGCACATTAAAAAATACAAGGGTGTACTAAATCTAAGTAAAGTAACTTAAAACTAAGCTACAATGCTATACAATGTGCAGCCAAATTGGTATCCACTCAGTGAATGTCGAGGCATGACATAAAGACTGCCAAGACGCTGATTTTCGGTGGAACCGTCAAGAGGGAATACATATAACAGTGAGATAAAACAATGAGTAGTTAAGATTAAGTCAGTATAAAATATTACAAGTGTGAAAGAAATTACGATTAGACAAACAGTGTGGACAATTAACTTGGCAAAGAGGTATTATTTCAAACGTGTAGGTAGGTTAAACAAGAGAATATATAGAATGAAATCATAGAGAATATATAACACTAAACGACCGCTATGCACCATTATTCTGTTTGGCGAACAGGAATTTTTTGAGCTTAAGCTTGAAGCAACCAACAGTTTGCTTATGTATGTTCACCGATATTTCCGTCAATTATATGTAGATGGATGTCAAACATTTTTTTTTTGTTCGACAGAAGACACTTCCGTGGTGGTCCCATTATCACCAAGTCAGGATCTGATGATGGTATCCGGAAGAAATTGAGGGCAACAACCAAAGTTGTATGCTCATATGGTGATTTTGTTACGCAATCTTATCCTACTCAGGCATATGCTTCCGGGCGTCAACATCTGGTGCTGATGATGAAGCCATAGAACTCCTTAACGGTTAGGATATAGGGGACAGTACTGCCATTGGTCGATGGGAACTAGGTAGTAGTATGTACTAATGCAGGGCTAATAGGGCAGCTGATTTGACAAGTAATTTGCTTGATTCTACTTCGCAACGTTTTCACTTGACTTAAAGCAAATTTTTTCTTTCCTAAGTAAGTTGCTCTTAAAGACTTTAGTTCCCATCATTATGCAATAGTGCTGCATTTGCCGAGTAGGTATTATTAATGAGTGCGTCATCTTGGAGCAGTCAGAAGTAATGTCTGGCCTGTGTATCACATACACATATTATATTATCTCAGGAGTAGATGAGCTTGTGCCCCCACGCAAGCCTTACAGAGGACCAGGAGACTGCGAAATAGTTATAAAATATGTTTTTATTACTTTGCCCAAAGGGTGATAAACAATATTTATAATGCCCGATCAATTTGATTATTTTAATAATGATTATCAAATTGCCCTCTCATATTGGCCATTTATCAGAATACCCGGGCATTATATATAATGCTACATTTATCACTTGGTCCATAACATGTACATTTAAATGCATTATATAGTAAGTTTTATCCACACATTTAGGTACAAATAAAAATTGTCGTATAGGTATGTCCTTTCTCAGACTTTTGACACTATCTGTCTGTGTACCAAATCTTCTTCTCTTATATATAAAAACTAGCTTTCCGCCCGCGACTTCGTCCGCGTAAAGTTTTTTTTTTAACCGACTTCGAAAAAAGGAGGAGGTTCTCAATTCGTCTGTATGTATAATATTTTTTTTTTTTTTTTTTTATGTTTGTTCACCGATATTTCCGTCAATTATGGATGGATTTCAAAAATTTTTCGACAGTTCGACAGAGGACACTTCCGAGGTGGTCCCATTATCACCAAGTCAGAATCTGATGATGGGATCCTGGAGAAATTGAAGGCAACAACCGAAAATTGTATGCTCATATGGTGTTTTTGTTACGTAATCATATTTTACTCAGGTGTATGCTTCCGGGCGTCAACATCTGGTGCTGATGATGAAGCCACAGAACTCCTTAACGGTTAGGAGTTAAGGGACAGTACTGACATTGGTCGATATTAAACTAGGTAGTAGTATGTACTTATGCAGGGCTAATAGGGCAGGTGATTTGGTAAGTGATATGCTTGATTCTAGATCGCAAAGTCTTCACTTGACTTAAAGCAAAATTTTTCATTCCTAAGTAAAAATCTTAAGCACATTAATTAGCCTTTATTCAAGGTCACAGCACATTAACGCAACTAAAAATAGAGAAATAAAATTATTTTTAAAAAAAATTAAACCGACTTCAAAAAAAACACAAACGACCAAAACTAAAAAGCGATAAATAACGTAAGTAATTCTATCCTTAATACATAATTATTTAAATGTTACAATTATCACTTATTTTTGAAGTCGGTGCCAGTCAAACAAATAAATGTATATTGTCGTGTGGATTTGCCGGCCGCGCGCGTCATACAACAACAGTCTACGAGGGGCACCGACTTCAAAAATAAGTGATAATTGTAACATTTAAATAATTATGTATTAAGGATAGAATTACTTACGTTATTTATCGCTTTTTAGTTTTGGTCGTTTGTGTTTTTTTTGAAGTCGGTTTAATCCAAAATAAAATTGTGCCTATGTTACTCGTGGATAATGTAGCTTTCGAATGGTGAAAGAATTTTTAAAAACGGTCCAGTAGTTTTTGAGCCTATTCATTACAACCAAACAAACAAAGTTTTCCTCTTTATAATATTAGTGTAGATAAATTCCTGTTCGTTAGTCTCGCTAAAACTCGGGAACGGCTGGAACGATTTGGCAAATTTTAGTCTTAAATTATTTGTGGAAGTCCAGGGAAGGTTTAAAAGGTGAATAACGGGCAGTACGAAGTCTGCCGGGTCAGCTTGTTTCATATAAATATCTATATTCAGTAGTTTTGAAGTGATAACGCCAGACAGACAAGAGTTACTCTCGCATTTATAAGTCGGGAAGTAAGGATTTAATAACAAGTAGGTATCTATTTAGGTATCGTACCTGCATTGAATCGTGGGGGAAATACATTTAACCCAATTGAACTGCCCTGTCGACCGCTATTTTTAATCTAAAACATCACTTCAACGGTCAAAGTGTCAAAAGTTCTTTCGCATTTGTATCCATGCAAGCTTATCTAGATTCTATACATACCTACCTCTGTTCAATATTGAAAAACTGGTGTGACAAGATCGAACTTTTTTATTTACCTACATCTTTGTCAGAAACGGGCTGTTACTAGAATATAAACAAGGAATCTATCATTGTGCAGCCTTTAATCTGTTATCGAGAATCTAAAGTGATGAAACATCTTAGTTAAATAAAATTAACAATACCTAACTTGCAATAATTTTTGGAGGTAAAAATCTATGGTAGACAATGTAATATTACCTACCAATTTAGATAAAAACGGTTCTCGTAACCGCAAATGTGAAATAAATTCACGATTAATGGCGAAATGTATAAACAAAGCAATTTACTCGCATCTGCCAGCGATTAAACTTGAACTTAATCACCGGAATCATAAAAACAACATTAATATAACGTAACTATAGTTACATTGATAAACTTACTTGGTTCCTGATTCACTATTAAACTGACACAAATATCACTTTGTGGCTGTAACAATCACTATTCGTTTGCGTAATAAAAAACAATTAATTTTATTTTTTCCTCGTTCTTTGTTTTAGTGGCAAAGGTCGCGTTCGGTCGACCGCCACACTGAGACTGGCAATTTTGTTCGTATGACAGTCAAGTATCGGACCGGTGATAATTATGTAGATATCTATTGACCACAATCGTGTATCCCGAGAAGATGTTATATGACGTGTATTACTCCGAATATAGTCGATATCTTAAAACAAGGCTGTAAAAACAAAATGTGTTTGAACTTTTTCAACTTTCGGGTTTTTACGAGAAAAAAAAAAGAATTTGCATTATCGATTTCGATTCTGCAGTCATTTTGTAAGATTGCAGGATAATAATTTTAAGATTTAATGTTGGGGTCGAGAGCTTTTGGTTTTTATTATTCTTGTTTATGTTTATACAAAGGTGGATTTTGATTCTCTTTTTGTTTACATATAGTAATGGCGTTTACCTAAATGGTCGGTTTCTTCGCTCGAATTGAGCCGCCCATCCGGAGAAGGACCTCCACCCTATAAAATACCGCAGCCAAATGACCTCCGGGTCGTGTTTCTGCCGGTGAGTAGGAGTAGAGCTCGTGGGGGTCAGGTTTAGGCCGGCATGGCGGTACAACTGACAAGTAACTGGCCAGTTACTTGTCCGTTGTCACAGCGACTTGAGCTTCTCTTTCGCTTTCCATCAGGCGTAGGGAAGCCAATATGTCGAGCTATTATAAAAAAAGTTGTTGTTGTAAGGGATGTAAGAGAGCGGCCTATCATCTTTCGCTTCAAGCCAACCTCACCTGCCCGTGGTGCATCCTACCGAATAACAAACGAGGCGCTGGCAACCGACTGGTGGCGGTATAACCATCACAATTGAAGGCGTAGCTAAATACTAAAGACCGGTGACGGGCAGCAGCGTCACCGGAGCGAGAAGCTACGCCCTGGCGATCGCCAACCCGCCTGCCCAGCGTGGCGATTTATGGTATATCCTCTAAGTGGCGAACAACTGGAGAGGCCTTTGTCCAGCAGTGGACTGTAATAGGCTGATGATGATGATGATGATGTCTATAAAAAAAGCCTTTAGATACATGGGTTTTGAATAATAATCTCAAGTCAAACAAAACCAGTCTTTATTTTCAACACTTAAGTCTTACACAGTGTACCCCCTCTTTGAAACCCCACGCGGCCATTTTTTCGTCTATCCATCGCCTGAAGAAGGGTACTGAGGAGTAGGCTCCCGGTATACCTGGCCGTCCACAGCCCACACCCCAGGAGACCAGCCCGGTCAGCTTGTACCGGTCCCCCCCTATTGGGCAGATTAGGGGAGCGCCGCCATCTCCCTATAGCAAAGAAACAGTATATTGGAGACATTTCTATCGTAATTTTATTGCATAATCTTTTTGTTTATCTATTTATTTAGGACTAGCTGTGCTCGCGACTCGTCCGCGTGGTATAGTATTTTTTCCCCGTTTTTTTTTTACATTTTCCATTATTTCTTCACTCTTAATAGCTGCAGCGTGATGTTATATAGCCTAAAGCCTTCCTCGATAAATTGGTCTATTCGACACAAAAAGAATTTTTCAATTCGGACCAGTAGTTTCTGAGATTAGCGCGTTCAAACAACCAAACTCTTCAGCTTATAATATTAGTTAAGATAGAAAACACCCAGACCATTACAAACAGACATGTTCATGCACACAAATATTTGTACTGTGTGGGGATCGAACCACGACCCTTGGCTCGGAAGGCAGAGGTCACTACCAATGAGCCCACCGAGCCAGTCAATACAAACAGACATGTTCATGCACACAGATGTTTAGATGATGATCATGAATTAACATGTTTGTATTGGTCTGGGTGTTTTCTATGTAATATGTATATATTTACAAAAAAATGCATCTTAGAAAGTTTATCAGTTAGTCTAGTACCATAGTACAAGCTTCGCTTAGTTTGGGCTAGATGGCGCTGTGTGGCCCAGCGTGGCATGTCTTGGGTTATTTATTTATTCCGTTATATTCACTTTACATATCGCACCTCACCTGCCCGTGGTGCATCCTGCCGAATAACAACGCGGCGCTGGCAACCGACAGGTGGCGGTATAACCATCGACAATTGAAGGTATGGCTAAATACCACAGACCGATGACGGGCAGCAGCGTCACCGGAACGAGAAGCTACGCCCTGCGATCGCCAACCCGCCTGCCCAGCGTGGCGATTATGAGTATATTCCTCCAGACGTTTGCTCTAAGTGGCAAACAGTTGGAAAGTTCTATGTCCAGCAGTGGACTGCAATAGGCTGACGATGATGACTCACTTACAAGCATCCTCGCCTTCCCTTTCCCCCCGCGCAGACGAAGCTGTCATGCAGGCTGAACAGGTCCCCCAGACGCTTCTCATCACGTTACCGCAGGGCTCCCGGGGGACCACGTCCATTTCTACCTTCTTTGGGACCTGGGAGTACTGGTGAGAGTGGACTGAAACAATAAAATAAATCCTTCCTAATATTTCACACCTTCAGTGAAAAATAAACATGAAGTTGTAGGAACAGAGTTGTCCCTACGAAAAGTCGCGGACCGCGGTCCCCGAGCACGATCACCTAGCTCGGCGGAAGCACTTCAACTTTTCGTAGGGGACAAGTCTGTTCCTACAATTGGTGACCCCGACGTGATGGAAACCGACGAGAACCACCTTGGCGAGCCCTGCAATCGACAACGCAGCTTCCGCATCATCTCCAGCCTCTCCATCAGCAGCAGCAGTCTTCAGCAAGCCCTCATCACGTCGGGGTCACCAATTTATAGGACAAAGTCATCTTACTACGAATTGTCGATTGTTTTTTGTAATTCCTGATGAACTACATAGCAACGTAACTAACTAACGGGGTGTAAGGGAGCGACCTATCATCATTACGCTTCAAGCCAGCCTCACCTGCCCGTGGTGCATCCTGCCGATAGCAAACGAGGCTCTGGCCAACCGACTGGTGGCGGTATAACCATGACAGCTGAAGGCGTAGCTAAATACCACAGGCCAATGATGGGCAGCAGCGTCACCGGAGCAAGAAGCTACGCCCTGCGATTGCCAACGCCTGAGCAGCGTGGCGATTATGGGTATATCCTCCAGAAGTTTGCCCTAGGTGGCGAACAACTGGAGAGGCCTATGTCCAGCAGTGGACTGCAATAATTTTTAAGACTATGTGAATAAAGGTATAGGATGAGATGAGCTCCTTCCCCGGACGGGGCGGCTCAATTCGAGCGAAGATTCGCTATGCCCTACCTCTCTTATTGAAAGTCAATCTTGTTACGATAATAATTGGCCATTTAACAAACTTCGACATTCTACGACTAAAAGAAAGTTTTTATTACTCACAAGAGTCACTCTGTCCCATCCGCTGACGACGCAGTCTGTCGCCCTCTCAAAGTCCTCACCCTGCTCCGGGAGACAGATGACGTCTACGTGGGAGCTCATCACCACAGGCTCCTGCAGCCTCATCAGGGCCACGTCGTTGGCTGGGAGAGACATGGTGTAGCCTGGAACATAAATACACGCTTTCTAAAAATACAGACATACCTATGTATAATCACCGACGTCTAATTTTAAGAAGTGAATGGATTGAACGTCTAATTTTGCGAAGTGAATCTTAACTAATATTATAAAGCTGAAGAGTTTGTTTGTTTGTTTGTTTGAACGCGCTAATCTCAGGAACTACTGGTCCGAATTGAAATATTCTTTTGTGTTGTATAGACCACTTATCGAGGAAGGCTTTAGGCTATATAACATCACGTTGCAACTATTAGGAGCGAAGAAATGATGGAAAATGTAAAAAAAAAACAGGGATAAAATAACTATTCCACGCGGACGAAGTCGCGAGCACAGCTAAATAACCAAAGACATGCCACGCTGGGCCACACAGCGCCACCCCAAACTAAGCCGAAGCTTGTACTATGAGTACTAGACAACTGATACACTTACTTAGATACCTACATTTTTTTTTGTAAATAAATTCATATTATACATAGAGTCCATAGAGAACACCCAGACCAATACAAACAGACATGTTCATGCACACAAATGTTTGTAATGTGTGGGGATCGAACCGACGATCCTTGGCTCAGAAGGCAGGGGTCACTACCAATTGAGCCACCGAGCCAGTCCAGTAGTTAAACGTCTAATTTTACGAAGTGAATTTTACCACTTTAGAAGAGTCTATCGAGCAAACTATTCAGTTTAGAAAAAAATGATGTTAGAAACCTCAGCATCATTTTCAAATACCTATCCATAGATACCCCACACGTATAGGTTTTTTTGAGTTTCAGTTCTATGTATGGGGAACCCCCAAAAAATTTTATTTTTTTTTCTGATTTTATTTTAAAATCTTAATGCGGTTTACAAAATACATCTACATACCAAATTTTAATAATGTAGCTCTTATAGTTTCGGAATAAACTGGCTGTGATATACGGACAGACAGACAGACATGACGAATCTATAAGAGTCCCGTTTTTGCCATTTTGGCTACGGAACCCTAAAAAGGTAACCAACCTGTGTGCATATAAACCTCTTGAACAGTCCTCTCCTGATGAAGAAGAGTCTCCCGGACGCTCTGCGTGTCCCATTCGCAGCTCTGATGTAGAGGGTCTTCTTGGTGTACCTGAAACAATTTATAACTTTTTTATACGCGTAACCAGGGCCCTACTACCAAAAAACGAAAACGATCGTTCGTTGAACGGATCGCGTATTTTTGCCCCATAAATCCATCAATTAAATTGTTGAAAATCGACTTTGACGAATTTTAGTTCGTATATTCGAACACGGGAGGTTGCAAAAGTTTGTTTATGGTGCAAAAGTAAGCGATCGTTTTTGGTAGTAGGGCCCTAGATGTTTGCGTCCGACACACCCGCTTACGCACATGGAAACAAATTATGTACCTAATTAGAAGATCCCGTCATAGAACGTCCTTTACCGTGACGTTTATTTAATGAGACCTATATTTAATTAATTAAATTTGCCAATGAATATATTGTCTTTCAAATTTTGGTATGATTAAGTAATTACTTAATAATTTAAAAAAAAAAGTTTTTGAAACATTTCACCAGTGTGATTATTAAACAAATTCTATACCATCGAATTATGTAGTCCATAGAATATGCAAAAGTTTGGTTGTCTATCCTGTTGGGTAGGCAGGTACAAACAGGTAAATCAATATTAGCATTTTGCACCGGTGTGATTATTGCATTAAATTTAAATGAAATTAAAGATAATTTTAATACGAACAAAGCGGTATATGGTTGCCTGCGAAAAATCAGTCTAGAATCAATGTGTTTCTGAATCGACTACCGCGTGCGTTTTGAGTTGCTTAAAATTGTATGCGCGCTCATATCTATACAACATATACCTACTAACATTACTTAACAGTTGATATTTTCACTAACCTGCGAACAACGTGTGCAACTGTGATCACCACTTGGGGATGAATGAGAGCGCCTACTCCTATGTACACCCTTTTGTGGTTGTACAGCGCCACCAGCCAGGGAAACTCGCCGAACTTCGCGTCTTTGTCCTGAAACAAATATTGGTGTGATGAACATTTGTGTTTGTTCCGTGGAATAGAATATAATAGAATGAATTTGTTTGGTGTACAACACAAAATCCCTACTAATATTGACAGGCTCGGTGGCTCATTTGCTAGTGACATCTGCCCTCTGAACCAAGGGTCGTGGGTTCGATTCCCGCACAGCACAAACATTCATCATGAACATGTCTGTTTGTATTGGTCTGGGTGTTTTCTATGTATAATATGTATTTATTTACAAAAAAAAAGTATCTATGTAAGTTTATCAGTTGTCTAGTACCCATAGTACAAGCTTCGGCTTAGTTTGGGTTAATCTGTGGTTTGGGTCTAGGTGGCGCTGTGTGTCCCAGCGTGACATGTCTTGGGTTATTTATTAAATGAGTCTGTCTGTCTGTTACGCTTTCCCGCTTAAACCTCTCAACCGATTTTGACCAATGGATTCGACAGGATGCACCACAATGATATGACTTACCTATTTCTCAAGCCTGTCTTGGCCGAATTATGCGTTTAGTCGAAAAAATTCCAATTCTATACTTACATAATAAATCTCTAAAGGGGTCAATTCTGCATTAAAAAACATATTTTTAAAATAACAATCAGGGGGTGATTAGTGATCGATACAAATGCCAAATATGCAATCAGTAAATTTTTGTCTGTCTGTTTGTATGTTCGTTATAGAAACAAAAACGACTAGACGGATTTTAATTAAACTTGGTACTATTATTCTTCACACTCCTAGGCAGGTTATAGTATACTTTTCATGACGCTACAATTAATAGGAGCAGAGCAGTGAAGGGAAGTGTTGGGAAAGCGGGAGAAATTTTTATGTGTATGTTTGATCGCGCATCACGCGAATACTACTGCATGGAATTGAATGCGGTTTTCACCAATGTATTGCCAGAGGTCTAACTTTTAATTTGGGCACCATTTTATGGAAGTCCATTATTTTTGAAACCAGATATCTACGCGTGTGACGCAGCTGGCACAGCTAGTCGTAACGTTAGCAATGACTGATTGAGAGAAAGTTAAGCAAAGCAACGCCTTCAATTGCCCATATGCTTATACCGCCACCAGTCGGTTGCCAGCGCCTCGTTTGTTATTCGGCAGGATGCACCACAGGCAGGTGAGGTTGGCTTGGAGCGAAAAGATGATAGGCCGCTTCCTTACATCCCTGGACCACAAGTCGCCTCAATAGCCACCTCTTCTCGGCGGCATACGTGACCAAAGAAGGTAAAGCATAGGTATATTACTTACAGAGTCATTAGACGCGTTAGGGTCCAATCCGTCGCGGTTCCTGTACCCGCAGCCTTTACGGTCATTCACCCGACCCTCGTGGGGATCCACGCAGCATCGCTCCAATACACTTTCACAGCCTTCGTCAAATCTGATGAATAGAATAGAAAAAACTTTATATGGTAAGTACACATGACCCAAAGAACAAAACAACATTAAAAAAACTTAATTTTTTTAGACATACCACGCTGGGTCTTTCTCTGCTATTAATTGTAGCGTGATGAAAAGTATACTATAACCTGCCCAGGAGTATGAAGAATAATCGTACCAAGTTTCGTTAAAATCCGTCTAGTAGTTTTTTTTTCTATAACGAACATACAGACAGACAAAAATTTTACTGATGGCATTTTTGGCATCAGTATCGATCACTAATCACACCCTGATAGTTATTTTTAAAATATATTTTATGTACAGAATTGACTTCTCTACAGATTTATTATAAGTAGGTATATAGATATCCCCCACTGGTGGACAATGGGAAAAAAAGTTGCTGTATCCCACAGTGAGGGGCAATGCTACTGAAATCTTCCCGTTGGGCCCTAGTGGTGAACATTGAAACCAAAACAGTTCCGTTGTCCTGGTGGAATTCCTTTCTTAGTGCACCTCTACGGTACCTAAGCTACGTCCCTTCCAAATTTCAAGTGCCTACGTTTAGCCGTTAAGTCTGTGCGTCGATATGTCAGTCAGTGAGTCAGTCAGTTTCTCCTTTTATAGGTATACTAGCTGTGCTCGCCAGCTCGCGACTTCGTCCGCGTGGAATAGTTATTTTTTTACCCGTTTTTTTTTACATTTTCCATTATTTCATGGCTCCTAATAGTTGCAGCGTGATGTTATATAGCCTAAAGCCTTCCTTGATAAATGGTCTATTCAACACAAAAAGAATTTTTCAATTCGGACCAGTATTTCTTGAGATTAGCGCGTTCAAACAAACAAACAAACAAACTCTTCAGCTTTATAATATTACTAGCTGTGCTCGCGACTTCGTCCGCGTGGAATAGTAATTTTTCCCCCGTTTTTTTTTTACATTTTCCATTATATCTTCGCTCTTATTAGTTGCAGCGTGATGTTATATAGCCTAAAGCCTTCCTTGATAAATGGTCTATTCAACACAAAAAGAATTTTTCAATTCGGACTAGTAGTTCCTGAGATTAGCGCGTTCAAACAAACAAACAAACTCTTCAGCTTTATAATATTAGTTAAGATTTAGATGATCTCTCATCTCACCTGACATCCAACACTCCCCACCCGTTCAACTGTGGGTTCCTCATGTCCACTCCTTTCAGATCATGGTCGCACTCGTGCACCGGGACGCACTTGCACGGTCTGCCGTTCAACATTCCCCTTGTCCTGTTCACTATGATCTGGAAGAAAAGGGATAACAGCTGTATCTCCCTATTTTTGAGTATAATATTTATTTATTTATTTATAGAAGGTACAGCCCCGCAACCCATTGGGCGGATGACCTTAGAAGAACTGTTAGAGTTATAGTTTTCTAAGTGTTTAAATGTATTTAGCGTTAAGAGGACCTCATCCTCCATTCATGGCTGAATTGTTTGTTTGCTGCCTATTCAGCATTGTCTAATGTGTAAACTAGCAGTGGAAACTTTAATTGCCAATGTTTAGTTTATTATGTTTAATGTAAATCTAATATTATGTGCTGTGTGTTTCCTTAATAAATAAATAAATAAGTAAACTGCTCGCAGTTGCTGGATGGAGGAAGCCCGGGATTAAAGGAGGCCTACGTTCAGCAGTGGACGGACCAAGGCTGTGGATTGATTGATTGATTGACACACACAGATTACAATCAATATAACAATGTTATTATTATTTCTACTAGCTTACTGATCTGATAATAGGTACGTAGGTATACCTAAATAAAGAGTACAAGGAGGGATGTAAGGGAGCGGCCTATCATCTTCACGCTCCAAGCCAACCTCACCTGCCCGTGGTGCATCCTGCCGAATAACAAACGAGGCGCTGGCAACCGACTGGTGGCGGTATAACCATCACGATTGAAGGCGTAGCTAAATACCACAGACCGATGACGGGCAGCAGCGACATCGGAGCGGGAAGCTACGGTCTGCGATCGCCAACACGCATGTCCAGCGTGGCGACTATGGGTATATCCTCCAGATGTTTGCTTTAAGTGGCGAGCAACTGGAGAGGCCTATGTCCAGCAGTGAACTGTAATAGGCTGATGATGATGATGATGATATATTTATTACTTACAGATGAATGAGCAGACGCTGCGATGAGAATTAGGACAAGCGCACGCATTCTGAAAGGTTAAGTTTTAATTGTTTTAAAATGTATAATAATATGTCGGCTAGAGTTGGTCCGGCATGGCGGTGGCAACTGATCAGTTACTTGCCAGTCACAGCGACTTGGGCTTCTCTTTCGCTTTCCATCAGGCGTAGGCGTCATTATGTCGAGCTACTATAAAAAAAAAACATGTTCATGAACACAAATGTTTGTACTGTGCGGGAATCGAACCCACAACTCTTGGCTCAGAAGGCAGAGGTCACTACCAAATGAGCCATCGAGCCAGTCGTAATCACACGAATGTTTGTTCCGGGTGAGGATCGAACCCACGACCCTTGGTTCAGGAGGCATGGATCACTGCCATCGTGCGAACCAATCTAAGTACCTAACTACAGAATAAAACTTACATTCTTAAACGACTTTAACACAAAAACCTTTCTAAGTAATTAAATATTTAAGGAACTTATTTAAACACTAACGAAATTTATTTAATTAAACCCTTCAATAGACGATTAAACACTGAATGAACGAGAATGAATGTAACCGCAATGTATTTATATGAAAACGTACGAAAAAACCCATAACCAAGTTGGTAACGATAGCAAAAAATAGTAAAATCATACTGCTTTATAGCGAATTAATTTATGCGTCATACAACAAATAGTTTCCGATTTTACATACCGGATACCTATGAGTAAATCCGTTCAAAGATCACCCTTACGTAGTCCACTGCTGGACGTAATTCTCTGATTGGGTAGATGACTAACACCCGTATTATTCACAAACAATACTTATCTATGAAATATAACAGCACAATGCGAAGTAAGGAATTTACGAGAACAGCCCCTCGAGTGTTGTCTACGAATAGGTTTTTGGGTATTGTGCGTCCATGTGACGCATAGTAAAGTTTGTTAGGGTGTATTCAGCCTATTGCAGTGCATTCCACTGCTGGACATAGGCCTCTCCAGTTGTTCGCCACTTAGGGCAAACACCTGGAGGGTATATCCTAATATATCATAATCGCCAACGCTGGGCAGACGGTTTGGCGATCGCAGGGCGTCGCTCTGGTGACGCTGCTGCCCGTCATCGGTCTGCTATTTAGCTACGCCTTCAATCGTGATGGTTATACCGCCACCAGTCGGTTGCCAGCGCCTCGTTTGTTATTCGGCAGGATGCACCACGGGCAGGTGAGGTTGGCTTGGAGCGGAAAGATGATAGGTCGCTCCCTTACATCCCGATCGTCAAAGTCGATTTTCATTAATTTAATTGATATATTCGAACACGGGAGAGACAAATGAGAGGGATTTATGGGGGGCAAAAATTGGCGATCCGTTCAACGAACGATCGTTTTCGATTTTGGTTGTAGATGCCGTTTATGACGCTTCGATGAGCTTCGAGTCTGTGTTAGTATAAATTGACCCTAATACCTAATGTTTTATCTGTACGCCTACATAAAAAGGGAAAAAACATATTTGCAGGATAATCGTATCTGATCGGGAAACTACGCAATGGGGAATACCTACCATGTATTAAGGATTTAATACATTATTTCAAATCTATACTTTCCTAGAAAGTCATAATAATATAAAAAACCGGCCAAGTTCGAGTCGGACTCGCGCACGTAGGGTTCCGTACCACTGATTGAATGAAAAAAATTAGGTAATTTGATTTATGACGTTTAAACACACACACGCACGGGGGACACACATTTTACCACTTTGGAAGAGTCTCTCGCGCAAACTATTCAGTTTAGAAAAAAAATATGTTAGAAACCTCAACATCATTTGAAAATACCTATCCATAGATACCCCACACGTATAGGTTAGATGAAAAATTTTTTTTGAGTTTCAGTTCTATGTATGGGGAACCCCAAAAATTTTTTTTTCTGATTTTATCTTAAAATTATTTTTGAAACCCTATATCTACGCGTGCAACGCCGCTGGCGCAGCTAGTAAATAAAAAACAAAACAGTCAGTGTGTATAATAATATATTTTACAATGCTTCGGTTAGAGGTTCTCGTGAAGAAAATGTAGGAGCGTTGCTTCGTAGTGCTTCGCTGCGTGTACCGCCCGCAGCGAATGCCTCTCTCCGGGATATATCTGTGAAAATAATAAACTATTCAGTATCCTCTTTCTCCTCCTGCCCTACTCCTCACGACTTCAATTTCAAAAATCTTTTTTTAGATTATATTGTATTTTATCTCATGGTTGCCAGAAAGATAAAATAATAATAGGGGCCGGCGAGTCACCACCTGCCTAAATTCCGGGAAAGACCTCCACCCTATAGAATACCACAGTCAAATGACCTCTGGTCGTGTTTCTGCCGGTGAGTAGGGTTTCCGGAGCTCGTGGGGGATAGGGTTGGTCCGGCATGGCGGTGGCAACTGACAGGTAACTGACCAGTTACTTGCCCGTTGTCACAGCGACTTGGCTTCTCTTTCGCTTTCCATCAGGCGTAGGGAAGCCATTATGTCGAGCCACTATAAAAAAAAATATTGTGAGATATTGAAATGGCAGGCGACCGTTATCTCACCCCATAGCCCAGATATCCTGCCCACAAGAACCTCATTCAATAGTCCCAGTTTTAGTTACCCATCTTTACGCAATAGTGCTGCACTCGCCGGGTATTACTATTGAGTGCGTCATCTTGGGGCACTCAGAAGTAATGCCCGGTGTATCCCATCTCACATACACATATTTAATTGTCTCAAGGGGCCTCTACGTGTTGGGCCTGTGCCCCCACGCAAGCCTTCCAAAGGACCGGGAGGGGACCCCTGCCCCCGGATCCGGGGAGCAATAGAGTGCTCCCCGGGCGGAGCTCGTTGCTGCACCCGCCACACCGTTACGTCCCTATGAGTGGATCGCGCCCCGCACTCACCACGAGCGGGCAAGATCAAACCAAACTGAATACGGATGATGACAAGGTATGAAAATGAAGAAAATAATTAGTCCGTCTCTTAGATAATAAAAAAATATAAGACCCGTATTTTTTGTTTTGTCGAAATAACAAGAAAATACTTAGATATAGCGCATTAAAGTTACGGAGTGGGGGCTAACTACGTCACGTTAGAGTATATTTTGTACTCTAACGTGACGTCATGTGACATTTAAAATCAATGTATCTTCGTAAGTTTTTGAACAAGAGGCAAAATAAAAAATACGTATCCAATATTTTTCATTAATCTATCTGATGGACATTAAATTATTTTTTAGTCATCATCCCAATTGACTATCCCACCTGCACCCGATGCGGCTTGCCGAGTCGCACCAGCTCTGCCAGTAGGGCGGCAGTGTGGCAGAAGTGGACATTCTCGTCAGCCAACCCGTGGATTACCAGCAGTCGACCCTCCCTAGGGAAAGGAAGGTTAGCTTTAGATAAATAAATAACCCAAGACATGCCACGCTGGGCCACACAGCGCCACCTAGCCCCAAACTAAGCCGAAGCTTGTACTATGGGTACTAGACAAAACTGATAAACTTACATAGATACTTTTTTTTTTGTAAATAAATACATATTATACATAGTAAACACCCAGACCAATACAAACAGACATGTTCATGAACACAAATGTTTGTACTGTGCGGGAATCGAACCCACGACCCTTGGCCCAGAGGGCAGAGATCACTACCAAATGAGCCACCGAGCCTGTCAAAAAATACAATCATACAACATCACATACATTGCTGCGATCCCAAAGTAAGTAGCTAAAGCACTTGTGTGGGAACAACGAAGGTACCAGAAATAAATACTTAAATACAAATATTAACACGCAGACACGGAACAAACACAAGTGTTCATCACACGAATGTTTGTCCCGGGTGGGAATCGAACCCACGACTCTTGGTTCAGAAGGCAGGGGTCAATTGAGCCGCCGAGCCTGTCAAACCATTTTTAGCTTTTGTTACAAAAGGCGATCCTTCAGAGTATCATTGTAGGCCCAATGTAATAAACGGACTTTGGAGCTATTGCGGCAAAGGTGATCTTTCAGGGTACCGTTCTTGGGCCAATGTTATATGTAGCTTTTGGTGCCAAAGGTAGGTGATTCTTCAGGGTACAAATCTAGGGCCAATGTTATAAAGCACGAGCTATTGGGGCTAAAGGTGATCCTACAGGGTACCATCGTAGGGCCAATGTTATATGTAGCTTTTGATGCCCAAGGTAGGTGATTCTTCAGGGTACAAATCTAGGGCCAATGTTATAAAGCACGAGCTATTGGGGCTAAAGGTGATCCTACAGGGTACCATCGTAGGGCCAATGTTATATGTAGCTTTTGATGCCCAAGGTAGGTGATTCTTCAGGGTACAAATCTAGGGCTAATGTTATAAAACACGAGCTATTGGGGCTAAAGGTGATCCTTCAGGGTACCGTTCTTGGGCCAATGTTATATGTAGCTTTTGATGCCAAAGGTGATTCTTCAGGGTACAAATCTAGGGCCAATGTTATAAAGCACGAGCAATTGGGGCTAAAGATGATCCTTCAGGGTACCGTTCATGGGCCAATGTTATATGTAGCTTTTGATGTCAAAGGTGATTCTTCAGGGTACAAATCTAGGGCCAATGTTAAAAAACACGAGCTATTGGGGCTAAAGGTGATCCTACAGGGTACCATCGTAGGGCCGATGTTACTTATAGCTATTGGGGCTAAAGGTGGTCCTTCAGGGTACAAATCCAGGGCCAATGCTACAAAGCACGTCACTCACTGATCCGGGAAGAAGGGCGCGTGCGCGAGTACGCTGGCGCGCGTGTAGGCGTGCGGGGCGGCGTGCGGCGGGCCCATGTACCGCTCGGTGTAGGCGGTGTCGTACAGCCGCCAGCTGGTCACCGGCGCGCCCGCCACGCACACCTTGAAGATGTTCGGTCGCGTCGCCAGACCGAGCAGCGATAGGTAGCCGCCTGGTAACAGAGGATAAATAAAATAAATAACCAAAGACCACACAGCGCCACCTAGCCCCTAACTAAGCCGAAGCTTGTACTACACTAGGGCACTAGACGACTGATCAACTTACTGACGATACATTTTTTTTGTAAATAAATACATATTATACATAGAAAACACCCAGACCAATACAAACACACATGTTTATGAACACAAATGTTTGTACTGTGCGGGAATCAAACCCACGACTCTTGGCTCAGAGGGCAGAGGTCACTACCAAATGAGCCATCGAGCTAGTCAGAATAAACCGCCGTAAACCTTTATTTTCTTACTAACATCATCATAAACATTTTCCGCCGAAGTAGGTTCGAACTAAAATGCTTTTTATATGCAAAATCACTAGATTGCGGAAACTTTAGCGTGAGGGAGAGGTGGCGTGCAGTCGTGTGAACTGCACACCGACCGCAATCGGACTGCGCGTTTGGTTTGCAGTTCTATTGCAGTTGTCAACTACATTCAAACTACACTAGAACTACAGTCCCCTTCTTATTTCAAGTATCCTCTACCCTAAGGTTGTCTGGAAGAGATCGCTTATAGCGATAAGGCCGCCTAAACTGTGCATCGAGTGTCTGTTATACCTAGATTTAAGTCAATTGTATGGTGCGCAATAAAGAATATCTATCTATCTACAGTTTGCAGTTGAAATGCAGTTCGTCTGTCCAGACCCTTAGTGAATGTCACCGTAAAAATGTAAATAACGTTAGATTATGATCTATCTCGCGAGATTGTACACTGTCGATAGATTGTGAACTGTAACATAATGCTTTCAGTTTTAACTATTATTTTTCGGTAGACTGTACCTAATCGATTAAAGTGAAATTTGTAAATTAAAATCTGTCACGCGTTAAATAAATCAACAGTTGCACTTTGATTAATCTACCGAAAAATAATATTTGTCGACAATTAAAAATCTCGCAAGTTGGATTATAATTTAACGGTATTTACAATTCCACGGCGTCATGTACATATAACAAATTTAACACAAGATATACATAGTTTAAGACAAGCACTACTTGGATGTAAGTAAAGCTTTCGACAAACTACACTCACCATAACTCCATCCGTGTATCGCGATCCTCTCCATGTCTATGCATCCTGTCTCCTTGGCGAGCCATTGTAGAACCTCCACCTGTAAATTAAATGCAAAGATCCTCATTTTAAAATAAGATTTTTAATAGTTTTCTATAGAAATAGCGGGAGTCCCTCAAGGAATTGTTATATGCCCATTTGTATTATGATGTCATGTGATCATTATTTAGGTCTGACTGATCTGAAGCATTATTTCTATTCTAACCGACTTCGAAAAAGGAGGAGGTTCTCAATTCGTCTGTATGTATAATATTTTTATAAACCTCCCACTCTGTGCAAAGCCCTCAAAGTATTCTTCAGCTTCAAGCTTCAGGGTCAAGAAACAGGTCCGTAACCGGCCGCCCCCCTAACCTCGTCACAGCGTCAGTAGGGACCCTCCCAGCGACGCCCTAAGCAGATTCTTTAAGCCTTACTAGGTGGCTTAACTTTTCTATGGGTAAGAGCCTTCTAGCTTCTACCAGCCTGGTCATCCACCTTTTTTTTCCTGCACACTCCCTGCTGCACAGAGGCAGGCTCCTGCCCCTGCTCACCTGATCAATCTTGCCGCGGATAGCGGCCGAAGCAGAAGCAGTAACCATGGTACCTTGAAGCATAGCCCAGGGGCTATCCTTCAAGGTACCATCCTGGGCCCAATGTTACTAGTGCACTTCGTAGCTATTGGTGCTAAAGGGGTTCCTTTAGGGTACCATTCTAGGTGCTTGGAGTTGCACACTCCCTGCTACACAGACGCTGGCTCCTGCTCCTGCCCCTGCTCACCTGGTCGTCAAGCTCCACCTGCCCCATCTTGCCGCGGATGGCGCCAGGAGCCGCGCGAGTCCTGCGCGACTCCTGCTCCTGCCCTTGCTCACCTGGTCGTCAAGCTCCACCTGCCCCATCTTGCCGCGGATGGCGCTGGCAGCCGCGCGAGTGCTGCCCGACTCCTGCTCCTGGTCCTGCCCCTGCTCACCTGGTCGTCCAGCTCCACCTGCCCCATCTTGCCGCGGATGGCGGCCTCCCAGGCGCGGCCGCGGTGCTTGGAGCCGCGCGAGTCCACCGCGACGACGTTGAACCCGCGAGCCGCCAGCATATGCATGCGTAACTGGCGGATGCCCTGCAACCAACAATCATACGGTCACTTCTCTGTATATTTAAGAGAGGTAGGGCATAGCGAATCTTCGCTCGAATTGAGCCGCCCGTCCGGTGAAGGACCTCCACCCTATAGAATACCGCAGTCAAATGACCTCTGGGTCGTGTTTCTGCCGGTGAGTAGGATTTTCGGAGCTCGTGGGGGGTTAGGGTTGGGCCGGCATGGCGGTGGCAACTGACAGGTAACTGACCAGTTACTTGCCCGTTGTCACAGCGACTTGGGCTTCTGTTTCGCTTTCCATCAGGCGTAGGGAAGCCATTATGACGAGTCACTATAAAAAAAAAATGTCACCTTCAAATTGTAAATACAAGATCCACAGATAACCCAAGACATGCCACGCTGGAACACGCTGGATCCTTCAGGGTACCGTTATGGGACTATAGTACCGCTGTCACATGAGTAGTCCCTCAGGGGACCATCCTAGGACCAATATTATTAAAGCTTTATATTAACGAACCTTGTAGCTATTGGTGACAGTCTGCACCTCAGGACCGCCATACACGTGCAGCACGGTTGGGCTCCGCCCCGCGCGGCCGCAGCGCCACAGCGTACAGTAGGCGGCGGCGCCACAAGACAGCCGCGTCGTGAATATCTGTGCGGGGGGGATGTTGCTCACTGATAGGGAGTTTTCTGGAAAACGGCATAAATAATAATAAATAACAGCGATGCAAAGGAGCGACGTATGTTCTATTAGCTTTAAGCCGTGGTGCATCCTGCTAAATAACGAACGAGGCTCTGGCAACCGACTGGTGGCGGTATAACCATCACGATTGAAAGAGTAGCTAAATATCACAGGCCGATGACGGGCAGCAGCGTCACCGGAGCGAGGAGCTACGCCCTGCAGCAGGGCAGACTACCTACTATTTGACCAAAGTTTGACTGGCTCGGTGGCTCAATTGGTAGTGACCCCTGCCTTTTGAACCAAGTGTCGTGGGTTCGATTCCCACCCGGGACGAACATTCGTGTGATGAACACTTGTGTTTGTTCCGTGTCTGGGTGTTTATATTTGTGGTACCTTCGTTGTTCTGATACCCATAACACAAGTGCTTAAACTACTTACTTTGGGATCGGAGCAATGTATGTGATGTTGACTCATATTTATTTACTAGCTGTGCTCGCGACTTCGTCCGCGCGTGGAATAGTTAATTTTTTCCCGTTTTTTTTTACATTTTCCATTATTTCTTCGCTCCTAATAGTTGCAGAGTGATGTTATATAGCCTAAAGCCTTCCTCGATAAATGGTCTATTCAACACAAAAAGAATTTTTCAATTCGGACCAGTAGTTCCTGAGATTAGCGCGTTCAAACAAACAAACTCTTCAGCTTTATAATATTAGTTAAAAAGTTAAGATTATATTATTTAAAAAAAATAGTCGCGAACAACTGGACAGGCCAATGTCCAGCAGTGGACTGCGATAGGCTGTTAACTACACAAGTCACTCGACCCACCTCGTATAAGCATTCCCGTTTCGCTAGAATCTGTCTCGTCCCCGTCTCCAGAGCGGCTGTCCCAGGAACCGTTGAAACTCCTTGTTTCAGGAGACTCTGCATACAAACGTTTGATACATTACATCGGAGTTTTCAACAATCTATCTTTTGGGGTCCCTGGTGTCAAAAGGCTTTTATGGAACAGTGTTTTTAACCGACTTCAAAAAAGGAGGAAGTCTTCTCAATTCGACCGTATGTTTTTTTTTTAACGATCATCTTTTGTGGTCCCTGGTGGCAAAAAGGCTTCTATAGATCAGTGATTTAACGATTATATTTTGGGGTCCCTGGTGTTAAAAGGCTTGTATAGGTCAGTGTTTTTAACGATTATATTTTGAGGTCTCTGGTGTCGAAAGGCTTCTAAGGAACAGTGTTTTTAACGATCACCTTTTGGGGCCCTGGTGTCAAAAGGCTTCCATAGATCAGTGTTTTTAACGATTATATTTTGGGGGCCCTCGTGTCAAAAGGCTTCTATAGATCAGTGTTTTTGACGATTATATTATGGGGTCCCTTGTGTGAAAAGACTCCTATAGATGTGTTTATAACGATCATCTTTTGAGGTCCCTGGTGTCATAAGGCTTCTATAGATCAGTGTTTTTGACGATTATATTATGGGGTCCCTTCGCTCTGATTGGCTTTAAGGGCCCAATAGTGTCAACGTTACCTTCCGACTGGCGCTCCATCAGAGTCCCCTGTGCGTGCAGACGCACAGTCGCGCCGTGCACGATGCGGTACACTCTCGTGCACGGCACACTGCTAATGTTCGACGTGGTGATCACGGCGGTTGTGCACTCCTGAGAACGTGTTAGCGTCAAATAATTGAGTACAATTTAGGTACAGTCATGTTCAATTTAGCTACAGAAAAATACAATTGAGTATAGTATATACAATTTAGCTACAGAAAAGTACAATTAATTACAGTTTGGTACAATTTAGGTACAGAAAAGTACAATTGAGTACAGTTTTGTACAATTTAGGTACAGAAAAGTACAGTTATGTACAATTTAGGTACAGAAAAGTACAATTGAGTACAGTTATGTACAATTTAGGTACAGAAAAGTACAATTATGTACAATTTAGGTACAGAAAAGTACAATTTAGTACAGTTATGTACAATTTAGGTACAGAAAAGTACAATTGAGTACAATCATGTATAATTTATGAATTTAGCTACAGAAAAGTACAATTGAGTACAGTCAAGTACAATTTAGCTACAGAAAAGTACAATTGAGTACAGTTATGTACAATTTAGGTACAGAAAAGTACAATTATAGTACGCTCTGATACACTTAAGTGCCGTCAAGTACACTCACACCCGTAGTGACCCATAGTCACAAACAATACTAATCTATGAGAACTAACGAAGCAAGGCATTCACAACGGCCGGCACTCAAGTGTTGTCTACGAATAGATTTTTGGGTACTGTGCGCCCGCGCAACGCCTAGTAACGTTTGTGAATACCGGTATTTGGTACGCTCTGATACGTCCAGTAGTTTTTTTTCTATAACGAACATACAGACAAGACAGACTAGATAGATGGAACCTACTGCAGTTACAAACCCGTCTGCCAAGTGTGGTGACTAAGTAAACCCCCCACAATGACAATAGGCTATTATGGCTAAAAATTGTAATAAGTCCGTCTTTTAGCTTATTCAAAAATAAAAGACACGTATTTTTCCTTTTTTCATTCAAATAAGCAATAGCAAAAATACAAGGCATCAAAAGTTACGAGCGGGAGTCTTTGACGTCACTCGCTCCCGTAAAAATGCCTCACCGAGTGACGTCACGCGTAATTTCAACGGGCTATAACTTTGTAATTTTTAGTCTAATTTACAAATAAAAAAATACGTGTATTTTATTTTTGAATAAGCTAAAAGACGGACTAATTACATTTTTTAGCCATAATAGCCTATTTTGGTACAGTCAACTACACATTATATCTTACCTCATCAATATCAACAGTACACGAGTGTCCAACTGTGGTGAGCAGCGTGTGGGCGTGGGGGCGTGGAGGGTTGAACGGCGCCACGTATAAGTGTCGCTCCAGCGGCGTCTCGCGGAGCCCTAGGAAGTAGACCAGACACCTGGCTTCGTCCACCTGGGAATAAAGAAAAAACAACATAAGGTGATGTAAGGGAGCGGCCTATCATCTTTTCGCTCCAAGCCAACCTCACCTGCCCGCGGTGCATCCTGCCGAATAACAAACGAGGCGCTGGCTACCGACTGGTAGCGGTACAACCATCACAATAGGGAATATGCATGAAAAATCGTTTCAGTCGTTGAAAGCAAATATATCCGTCTCTCTCTCGCGAAACAGATTTTTCTATAGTTCGTATGGCGCGCACGGTACGTGACGTCATCCGCCGCGTCGGATCTCTCTGTCTAAGCAATAACTTTAACGCTTTATAACTCGCTTAATAGAAAAGATAGTTTAAAAATTCTTCGATATTTATGTATCTGGAAGATAAAAGATCTCAATAAAACCATAAAAAAAGTCATGCATAGGGAATATGCATGACTTTTTAGAATATCTATCTATCTATCATTTTTTTTTATCAAGTACACACTCACCCATATCTTTCTCCCCATCACCTCCCACTCGCCGGCGGTGATGGCTTCCTTGCTGATGATGTTCGGGCCGACCGCGTCCGTCTCATCATCGGTGATCATGTCTATCACCGCTGTTGGTGATGAAAAGATACATAGTTAGTAAGCAGGAATTATAGACTATACAAGATGACTTTTTAATCACTATCCAATTTTTTTCTGGGCATTAGGCATCGTTAAGAGCCCATTTCTGCAAAAAAAATTGTTCATATCCCACTGCCCAACGCTGGACAGGAAATGCAAGATGGGCAGGAAGCTGTTCTAGTCCGGCGTCTTTGAGACGCCACATGTGGAGATAGTGGTTGCTTTTCCCATAATGATGATAATAATGATGTCTTGTCCCGCTGCCCAACGCTGAGCAGGAAGTGCAGGATTGGCAGGAAACTGGTCTAGTCCCGCGTCTTTGAGACCCCACATGTGGAGATGGAGGTTGCACTTTCCGTGATGATAATGATGTCTTGTCTCGCTGCCCACCGCTGGGCAGGAAGTGCAGAATGAGCAGGAAGCTGTTCGTGTCCCGCGTCTTTGAAACCCCACATGTGAAGATGATGGTTGCATTTCCCGTGATGATGATGATGCCGATAATGATGGTGATGTTATACTCGCAAGCCGGGGAGTAATACTGCCTATGTTGCACAAGGAACCGCAGAATGGGCAGGAAGCTGGTCTCCCTTGTGCAGGATGGGCAGGAAGCTGGTCTTCCTTGGGCAGGATGGGCAGGAAACTGGTCTCCCTTGTGCAGGAAGGGCAGGAAGCTGGTCTTCCTTGTGCAGGATGGGCAGGAAGCTGGTCTTCCTTGGGCAGGATGGGCAGGAAGCTGGTCTTCCTTGTGCAAGATGAACAGGAAGCTGGTCTCCCTTGTGCAAGAAGGGCAGGAAGCTGGTCTTCCTTGTGCAGGATGGGCAGGAAGCTGTCCCGCATCTTTGACACCTATGGGCAGGAAGCTTATGGAGGTACTCACAAGAAGGCTCATCCCTGCCCTGCGTGGAGCAGGTGACCAGATACAGGTGCAGGTGTCCAGTCTCCTCGGAGGCCCAGATGAAGCTGGTCCTGTCCCGCTGCCCACCGCTGGGCAGGAAGTGCAGGATGTCGTGCACGTTGATCCAAGCGTCTGGCGCGGACTCGGAAATCAGGACTTGAATGTCTGGCGCTTTCTGCAAGGAAGAAAGGAAGGTATAGAACGGAAGGGTCGATTATAGGTTCATTCTTATAGAAATACCTTTTGAAGTCAGAAGTTTCACTGGTCATAGGACCATCGTTATACAAATAGCTTTCAAAATCAGGAGTTACTCAAGGGTCAATCCTAGATTCTTTCTTATATAAATGCCTATCGAAAACGGAAGTTTCACAAGGACTAATCCTAGGATCATCCTTATACAAATACCTTTCAAAAACAAGAGTTTCTCAAGGGCCAATCCTATGGCCATTCTTATAGAAATGCCTATCGATAACGGAAGTTTCACAAGGGCCAATCTCGGGTCCATTTTTATAGCGGTATCTTTTAGAAACTGTAGTTTCTCAAGGACTAATCATAGGTTCATCCTAATAAAATTGCCTTTTGAAAACGCACAATCATTGTACAATAGCTTTATGAATACAGAAATTTCACAGGGACCAATCCTAGGTTTCTTCTTATAGAAAAGCCTATGGAAAACCGGAGTTTCACAAGGTCCAATAATAGGGCCATGTTTATACAAATACTTTTCGAAAACGGGAGTTTCTCAAGGACTCACCCTAGATCCGTTCCTATAATTGTTCTATCGCGAGCTCGTGACATAGGTCCACCCTTATAAAAAAGCCTTTCGAAAACGGGAGTCTCACAGTGACGAATACCTTTTAAAAACAGGATTTTCTCAATCCTAGTTTCTTTCTTACAGAAATGCCTATCGAAAACGGGAGTTTCACAAGGGCCAATCTTGGGTCCATTTTTAAAGCTTTATTTTTGATAACTGAATTATCACAAGGGGGCAATCATAGGTCCATTCTTATACAAATACCTTTCAAAACGGGAGTTTCGCAAGGGCGAATCATAGGTCCATCCCTACAACGAGAAGTTTCACAAGGGAAACTTGGGTCTGTTTTGATAAAAATACCTTTGGAAAACGGGAGTTTCACAAGGACCTACCCTGGGTCCGTTCCTATAATAGTTCCATTACCTGGTCGACCTTGAGGTCGGCGTGCGGGGTCCTCAGATGCGCGGGCGCGTGGTCGTAGCCGGCGGGCGAGCTGAACTGCTCCAGCGGGATCAGCGCCAGCTCCAGACGCTGCTGCTTGCGGTCCAGGAGTTGGACCCAGACGCTGTAATGAGACGGTTATGGTCTAAATGGGGTCCAAAATGGTCTTTAGGATCTAGAACCAATACTTTTTTTATGCCTAGACCGGTGGCTCAATTAGTAGTGAACCCGGCCTTCTGAACCAAGAGTCGTGGGTTCAATCCCCACCCGGGACAAACATTTGTGTTCGTTCCAGGTCTGGGTGTTTATATCCGTATTTAAGTATATATTTCCGGTGTCTTCGTTTCCTGATAGCCATAACACAAGTTATTAAGCTTACTTACTTTGGGATCGTCAAAATAAACTTCGAAAAGGGCTTTGTATTTTGACTATTTATACTAGTTACAAAAAAAAAGTATCTAAGTAAGTTAGACTTACTATTTCCCGCACGGAGTCCAGCCAACCCTGGCCAGGTATTCGAACCAGGGGAACGCCTCCTTGAGGGGGGTACGAAGCTCCCACCACCGGATGTCCGTCACCTCTGAGGAATCGCTCTCCGACGCTGGAAATAATTCATTATATCTATGTAGCATGTCTTAAATGTCACCGGAAAATAACAAGACTCGTAAATTGATCAATTTCCTAAGTAGATAGATAGATATTCTTTATTGCACAAAATACACAATTAGTACAGAAAAGGTCATACAGACATCTTGTGGTACAATCTAGGCGGTCTTATCGCTAGTAAGCGATCTCTTACAGACAACCTTCAGGTGTAGATTTCTGAAGAGAGTAAAGTAGTAAGTAGTTGTTTTTTTTATAGTAGCTCAACAAAATGACTTCCCTACGCCTGAAGGAAAGCGAAAGAGAAGCCCAAGTCGCTGTGACAACTGGCAAGTAACTGTTCAGTCACCTGTCAGTTGCCACCGCCATGCCGGCCCAACCCCAACCCCCCACGAGCTCCCGAAACCCTACTCACCGACAGGAACACGACCCGGAGGTCATTTGGCTGCGGTATTCTATAGGGTGGAGTGCTTCCCCGGACGGGCGGCTCAATTCGAGCGAAGATTCGCTATGCCCAGCCTCTCTTTAATATCAATGTAGATAGGTGATAGGCTGATGATGATACCACATGCTAGAGATCGTCTAAGCTCCATCATCATCATCATCAGCCTATTGCAGTCCACTGCTGAACATAGGCCTCTCCAGTTGTTCGCCACTTGGGCAAACGTCTGGAGGATATACCCATAATCGCCACGCTGGGCAGGCGGGTTGGCGATCGCAGGGCGTAGCATCTCGCTCCGGTGACGCTGCTGCCCGTCATCGGCCTGTGGTATTTAGCTACGCCATCTATCGTGATGGTTATACCGCCACCAGTCGGTTGCCAGAAGCTCGTTTGTTGTTCGGCAGGATGCACCACGGGCAGGTGAGGATAACTTGGAGCGTAAAGGTCGCTCCCTTACATCCCGATATCAATAAATGGAATGACTTTGTACAATCGACAACATTCAGAATGACGTTATACAAAAATGGACTTTATTCTAAATATGAATGTGAGCAAAACTGTGGCAAAACTCAACAACCATACAATGTATTTTAAACGTATACAACTATGAATCTTATGAGTTCACTATAATTTGACAAAAAACGTATGACAATAGATCATTTTTGCAAACAACGTTTGAAAAAATATAATTTGACAAACTTTCATTACGCCAACATAATTGGAAAAGAATCATTTCACAAGGGGTTGTCTTAATCTTAACTAATATTATAAAGCTGAAGAGTTTGTTTGTTTGTTTGTTTGAACGCGCTAATCTCAGGAACTACTGGTCCGAATTGAAAAATTATTTTTGTGTTGAATAGACCATTTATCGAGGAAGGCTTTAGGCTATATAACATCACGCTGCAACTATTGGGAGCGAAGAAATAATGGAAAATGTAAAAAAAAACGGGGAAAAAATAACTATTCCACGCGGACGAAGTCGCGAGCACAGCTAATATAAATATAAATGTATATAAATGTGTGTGTATAATAATACTACTTGATATACTTGTATGTACGAATTTGCATGCCAATTTTGGTTAAGTGTGTGGACTTTTATATTTATATTTTAACATCTATGTGTACCATGCTTTTAGCAAATAAATATTCTATTCTATTCTTCTTAATATTTGTTTTGTTTAAATTTTTTGAAACCACCTCTGCTGCCCCTCACCCCTTGGTGATACAAAGTGAAGTTCAAGACTTACTTTGAAATATATTATTTAATGCTTTATGTTATTTCACTAACAAACATTTGGCATTCTAATGATTTTTTTTTAAGTAAATATGCCCTAGAATAAACTGATGCCAAAAATGCAATCAGTAACATTTCTGTCTGTCTGTCTGTCTGTCTGTATGTTCGTTATAGAAAAAAAAACTACTGGACGGATTTTGACGAAACTTGGTACAATTATTCTTCATACTCCTGGGCAGGTTATAGTATACTTTTCATGACGCTACAATCAATAGGAGCAGAGCAGTGAAGGGAAGTGTTGGGAAAGCGGGAGAAATTTATATCTGTATGTTTGATCGCACATTACACGAAAACTACTGCATGGAATTAAATGCGGTTTTCACCAATGTATTGCTAGAAGTCTAACTTAAATTTTAGGTACCATTTTATGAAAGTCCGTTATTTTTGAAACCCGATATACACGTGTGCGACGCCGCCGGCACAGCTAGTTATTCATATAGAAGATAGATAAGTTTGTCAAATATTATTTTTCAAATTTGTTACTTGTTTTTTGTCAAAAGATTGAACACCGAACCTTACGCCATACAACTCACAGCGAACACACACACCACAATTCCCACAGTCACATTACCGGACCGCACAAATAAATCCTTCAGGAATTGCCTTTTCAGCGCAATCTTCACTATTGCGTTCGAGCGCAACTTCGTTAGAGCGTTCGAATTTGTTTGCTGATGCCCTAAAAATAAGGTTTACTTTCAAAAGATTGGAAAAGGTCTTTAAAAGGTCTTTATCTAATATAGGAATTTAATTATAATGTGTAATATTGTAATTGTAATTCATGAATTTTTATTTGTAATTGGAAAATTGTAATTGTAATGAATGAATATGGGACTATGTTCTGAAATAAATTTTATTTTATTTATTTTTTTTATTTTTTAAGCCGTGCTCTTAAAATCGGGATTTTGAAAATTTGACTTGCTTTTCTTTTTGTTTGTGGCATTTATTTATTATTTATTTATATAAAGCCGCCTAAATTGTGCAACGAGTGTCTGTTATACCTAGATTTAAGTCAATTGTATGGTGTGCAATAAAGAATATCTATCTATCTATCTATATAATCTTTATTGCACAGTAAAGTAGTGTACAAAAGGCGGACTTAATGCCACATAGACATTCTCTACCAGTCAACCATTGGGCTAAGCAGAAACTAGCAATAGGACTCTAACTCTTGAATGAATGTAGCTAATTTGATTTTTTTTCGTATAGTAGCTCGACATAATGGCTTCTCTACGCCTGATGGAAAGCGAAAGAGAAGCCCAAGTCGCTATGATAACGGGCAATTACTTGTCCGTTGTCACAGCGACTTGGGCTTCTCTTTCGCATTCGCGCTGATCAGGTCGGGAGCTTTTCAATTCTTAATTCATCCCGTCTGAGGTACCTACGGTAATCTTGAAGGGATGATTGGATGGTAGTTTATAAAAAAAAATATTTATTATCTTTCGATGTATGGACCCTTATAAAACCTTATACGTAACATTTGACAGACTCGATGGCTCA
This sequence comes from Conogethes punctiferalis, assembly GCA_031163375.1. Taxonomy (NCBI): domain Eukaryota; kingdom Metazoa; phylum Arthropoda; class Insecta; order Lepidoptera; family Crambidae; genus Conogethes; species Conogethes punctiferalis. The sequence goes on along the minus strand of CM062105.1, from coordinate 8,096,044 downwards.
TTTGGTAGTGACCTCTGCCTTCGGAGTCAAGGGTCGTGGGTTCGATTCCCACACAGTGCAAACATTTGTGTTCATGAACATGTCTGTTTGTATTGGTCTGGGTGTTTTCTATGTATAATATGTATTTATTTACAAAAAAAAATATTTAAGTAAGTTTATCAGTTGTCTAGTACCCATAGTACAAGCTTCGGCTTAGTTTGGGGCTAGATGGCGATGAGTGGCCCAGCGTGGCATGTCTTGGGTTATTTATTTACTATTTATTTCGCGCTGATCAGGTCGGGAGCTTTTAAATTCTTATTTCATCCCGTCTGAGGTACCTACGGTAATTTTTAAGGGATTTCTTTCGATGTACGGACCCTCATATAACCTTATATGTAACATATGGACCCCTATTGGGACACTTACCAGGTGCGTCTGCTGTCCCCTCGTGGTAGTAGTCCAGGACCGTGGTGGGAGAAGCTTTCTGGAGCCTGAACGTGACCATCTTCAGAACTGACTTTGCGTTCGGTGTACCGGCGCGAGGAAACCTGGAATAGAGGAATAAATTAAATAAATAAATAACCCAAGACATGCCACGCTGGGCCACACAGCGCCATCTAGCCCCGAACTAAGCCGAAGCTTGTACTATGGGTACTAGACAACTGATAAACTTACTGACTATACATTTTTTTTTTGTAAATAAATACGTATTATACATAGAAAACACCCAGACCAATACAAACAGATATGTTCATGCACACAAATGTTTGTAATGTGTGGGGATCGAACCCACGACCCTTGGCTCAGAAGGCAGAGGTCACTACCAATTGAGCCACCGAGCCAGTCGAACCAAATATCTATATATAAATAAATAAATATCAGACAACATCACATGGGATGTAAGGGAGCGGCCTATCATCTTTTCGCTCCAAGCCAACCTCACCTGCCCGTGGTGCATCCTGCCGAACAACTAACGAGGCGCTGGCAACCGACTGGTGGCGGTATAACCATCACGATTGAAGGAGTAGCTAAATACCACAGACCGATGACGGGCAGCAGCGTCACCGGAGCGAGAAGCTACGCCCTGCGATCGCCAACCCGCCTGCCCAGCGTGGTGATTATGGGTATATCCTCCAGATGTTTGCACTAAGTGGCGAACAACTGGAGAGGCCTATGTCCAGGAGTGAACTGTAATAGGCTGATGATGATAGATAATGATGATAACTCAAAGCCAGCTATTTTCATGATTTCCGATTTGTTGGTTTTGTCTGTCTGTCCCAAACAATCTGTTAGCGACGCGCTCATATATTATAAAATATGAATGTTTTTGTAGGTAACCGTTTGTGATATTTTGTGTGTGTACCTTCTGTAGTAGACACTAATCCACATATGAAATAACCATGAACAATAAAGTAATGAGCGATGTGATGGTACCGATGATATCGGCTCGCTATCCTCACACGAACACGTCTTTACTCGGCGGCGGTGGGACGCAGACTGACTGTCCTCCCACCCCGCACCTTGCGTGAAGTGTAGGAACGAGACGACAGTTGTCAGTGTCAGATGTCAATGTCAGTGTCAGATGTCACTGTCAAATGTTTGACAGTGTGTGTAGTTGTGTGTGTCTGTTTGTATGTTCGTGTATGTATGCTACACCTTCAATATTAGTAATAAGTTCTAACGGTGCCTGCGAGGGCCGCCCGGCCCACGCCATATTTAGTCCGCGATTTACCTCCAGCGACGCCTCACGTCACTCTGTGTAACTGCTATTTCCATTGCTTTCGAATAAACGGCTTTTTTGCGCATTTGAGAGTTTTCCTCACCGCCCACACGACACACCAGCCACACAATCTATTGTTATTTCCCTCACCTGAACTCCTCCACCTCCCCGCTGCTGCTCTGCGAGGAGGGAAAGCTGAATATCTTGACGTCACTCTCGTCCACCTCCTCGTATACTATCCGGAACACGTCGTCTGGAACCAAAGAATGAGATAAATATATTATATATTAGACAACAACAACATCATCACATACATTGCTCCGATCCCAAAGAAAGTAGCTTAGAAGAAAGTATATTTAGTAGCTATAAATATCAGACCACATTACATACATTGCTCCGGTCCCAAATTAGGCAGCTTAAGCACTTGTGTTATGGGTATCAGAACAACGAAGGTGCTATAAACATATTCAGTATCAGTCTAATATGTAGTAATACGTATTTATTAACAAAAAAAGTATTTGAGTAATTTTATCAGTTGTCTAGTACCCATACTACAAGTTTCGGCTTAGTTTGGGGCTAGACGGCGCTGTGTGGCCCAGCGTGGCATAAAATCAAAATCAAAAATCATAAAGTTTTTTATTTACATTTATCATTTACAGAAATCCAGAGATATCCAAACTAAGTAAGCTTGTATCTTGGATATCAATTACAATTGCACCACATTTTATTTATTAAAAAAGGCACTTAAGTTTTACATTGTGCACTCGTGTTGGTATGTTTGTGTGTGTCCGTGTATGTTTGTGTGTGTCCGTGTATGTTTGTGTGTGTCCGTGTATGTTTGTGTGTGTCCGTGTATGTTTGTGTGTGTCCGTGTATGTTTGTGTGTCCGTACATGTTTGTGTGTGTCCGTGTATATATGTTTGTGTCTGTGCGTGTCCATCCATGCTTGTGTAATGTGCATGTGTGTTCATATGTGCGTGAGTTATCTGTTACTGATAAGCGCTTCTGTTTGATAGTAATCGAGGGAAGACAGTAACTGGGTAACTTTTATCCTGTCTTGGGCTATTTATTTATAATTAAATTTTTACGGCATCAAACTTATTGTAATACATCTATCTATGTAACTTTGTTCACTACCTTGAAGTAACTTACCATCAGACTTGGGCTGCCACCAGAAGCCGGTGTACCTGGAGAACTCCTCCTGGGTGACGTAACACGGCACTCCGGCCTGCCGAGGGTCATCTGCTAGCCTGCAGGTAAGATAAATAATAAATAAATAAATAATAAATAAATATCCCAAGACATGCCACGCTGGGCCACACAGCGCCATCTAGCCCCAAACTAAGCCGAAGCTTGTACTATGGGTACTAGACAACTGATAAACTTACTTAGATACTTTTTTTTTTTGAAGATATGTACCTATTAAGTAAGTACATGATTCTATTCTACTCTAAGAGAGGTAGGGCATAGCGCGAATAGGCTATTATGGCTAAAAATTCGTCTATTAGCTTATGTAAAAATAAAAGACTCGTATTTTTTTATTTGTAAATTAGACTAAAAATTGCAAAGTTACAGCCCGTTGAAACTCCCGCGTGACGTCACTCGGCGAGGCATTTTTACGGGAGCGAGTGACGTCAAATACTCCCACTCCTAACTTTTGATGCCTTGTATCTTTGCTATTGTTTATTTGAATGAAAAAAGGGAAAATACTTGTCTTTTATTTTTGAACAAGCTAAAAGACGGACGTATTACAATTTTGAGCCATAATAGCCTATTGAGCCCGCCCGGGCTAAATGATCTCTGGGTCGTGCTTCTGCAGGTAGTCCGTTTTTTAGACTGTTAAGAAATAAAGGACACGTATTTTTTCATTTGTAAATTAGACCTCCTATAGACATCTCCAAAAGCATCCTCCTGTGGACATCCTAAAAGCATCCTATAGAGCATCCTATAGACATCCTATAAAGCATCCTATAAAGCATCCTATAGAGCATCCTATAGACATCCTAATAGCATCCTATAGACATCCTATAAAGCATCCCATAGAGCATCCTGTAGACACT
>CM062105.1:8057287-8092185 GCA_031163375.1 Conogethes punctiferalis | reverse complement strand
AAATAATTTTTTTGTTATTTTTTTGTTTTTATTTTTTTTTTTTTATTTAATAAAAAGAATTAAAAAAATATAATTAAATAAATATAAAAAAAAAAATAAGAATATACTCGATCCGTTCAACGAACGATCGTTTTCGTTTTTTGTAGTACTCTCAAAATCTTTCGTTACCGAGGATGCGGTTTCTATTCACAGGTTCGGCGAGGACGACTGCCAAGAATCAGTAGAGCGGTGCTGTACGGAAGTGAAGCAGGATACGGACAAAGACAACGAGGTCGTGGAGCCGAATCCCATGCCCCAAGGCTGCGGATACAGGAACCGGAAAGGGCTGGACTTCACCATCACCGGAGGTTCGGTTAGTATCACCATCGGTGCGAATCTTCGCTCGAATTGAGCTGCCCGTCCGGGGAGGACCTCCACCCTATAAAATACCGCAGCCAAATGACCTTCGGGTCGTGTTTCTGCTGGTGAGTAGGGTTCCCGGAGCTCGTGGGGGGTTAGGGTTGGGCCGGCATGGCAACTGACAGGTACTAACCAGTTACTTGCCAGTTGTCACAGCGACTTCTCTTCTTAGGGCTTCTCTTTCGCTTTCCATCAGGCGAAGGGAAGCCGTTATGTCGAGCTACTATAAAAAAAACCTAAGTATTAGAAAAATTGTAACCCTTTGTTCTTGGTCAGCTCTTACAACCACTTGCACTAAATTATAAGGGCCCTTATTATTTAAACTTTATTGCACAAAATGGTACAAAAGGCGAACTTAATGCTAGGAGCATTCTCTACCAGTTAACCTTTAGGTCGTGCAGAGAGCAGATTTATGTGCGGTGAGTGTTCAAAGAGAAACACAATGGAAGATGATAATACCTAATATATAAAAATAAACTAATATAATAAATAAATAATAAATATATACATATATACACAAGTATATTAACATAAATATATTTATACAAATATGTACTTGAAACAACATACACAATATAAACTTGGACCTTCTAAACCCTCCTAAACCTTCTTCTATTCCAGGGTAACGAGGCACAGTTCGGAGAGTTCCCGTGGGTTGTGGCTCTAATCGACGCACTAAACGGATCCTACGCGGGAGTGGGTGTACTGATACACCCGCAGGTTGTCATGACCGGAGCTCATATTGCTCACAAGTTAGTATTTTTTTTTATGAAATAGGGGGCAGACGAGCTGACAGTTCACCTGATGGTAAGTGATAACCGCCGCCCATGGACATCCGCAACATCAGGAGTTACAGCTGCGCTGCCGGCCTTTATGAAAGAGACGGGCTCGATGGCTCATTTGGTAGTTACCTCTGCCTTCTGAGCCAAGGGTCGTGGGTTCGATTCCCGCACAGTACAAACATTTGTGTTCATGAACATGTCTGTTTGTATTGGTCTGGGTGTTTTCTATGTATAATATGTATTTATTTACAAAAAAAAATGTATCTAAGTAAGTTTATCTGATGTCTAGTACCCATAGTACAAGCTTCGGCTTAGTTTGGGGCTAGGTGGCGCCGTGTGGCCCAGCGTGGCATGTCTTGGGTTATTTATTATTTATTTATTTAGGTACGCTCTTTTCTTGAAGATTTGAAGGTCGTATCGGTCCGGAAACCACCGCTGGCGACAAAGCATTCCACTGTTTAGTCGTTCGGGGCAGGAAATTGCGAGAGAAGCGCACAGTTGTGGATTGCCAGGTGTCGAGATGGTACGGATGGCAAGCTTGTCGTGAAGAGCGGTGCCGGAAGGCAGCGGCTGGAATAGGTCCGAACAATTCCTCGGAGCACATAAGTATAATTTAAAAATAAATAATTATCAGCATTTTTAGCAAAAAAATGGTGATAATAGGACTAACTAGGAAGTACCTACGTACATCTTTCGTACAAAAAATAAGTTTTCAAATCGGTTCACAATTTCCCGAGATATTTATTTTTTACTTATTTATTTAAACAACTAACTACTATGTCCAGCAGTGGACTGCAATAGGCTGATGATGATGAACTATTATGACAATGTTAAATGTATTTAAGTAGATACTTATAATACCTACCTATTTGTGGTATCACCATTATTCTGATACCCATAACACAAGTGTTCACTTACTTTGGGTTTGGAGCAATGTATGTGATGTTGTCTGATATTTATTTATTTATTTCAGGTACGCCCCGGGTAACCTCAAAATCAGGGCGGGAGAGTGGGACACGCAGACAGTAAGGGAGAGACTGAAGCACCAAGAACAGACGGTTGAAGAGAGCTACATACATAAAGGCATGTACAGTAACATACAAGGTGACTTTTTAGGGTTCCGTAGCCAAAAGTGACAAAGATTTAGCCCGTTAAAATTACGCGTTGCATCACAGAGTGGGAGCTTTTTCGCCACTGAGTGACGTCAAAGACCCCCACTCCTACATTTTGATGCCTTGTATCTATGTTATTTTTTGTTTGGGAGGGACAAATGAGAGGGATTTATGGGGCAAAAATACGCGACCCGTTCAACTAACGATCGTTTTCGTTTTTAGTAGTAGGTAACTAGGGCCCCAGTTATGTTCGTTGACTTTACGATAGCGAACGATCGTTTTAGTTTTCTGTAGTAGAGCCCCAGTTACCTTACGGGGTAAATGAAAATAGGAAAAATACGTGTCCAATATACTTTTATAATCTAAAATACGGACTAAATATAATGTAATTATTTTGACCCTGGAAACATCCCTATATTCTGTGGTATTTTGTTAAAAATTTTTACACTATTTTTGTTAGGAACGGAGGGAAACGGGAAAGGGAAGAAAAAGGGAGGCTCAAAGGAAATTAAAATGTAATATAAAGTAAAAAATAACAGAAAATAAAATATACACGACCACGCACAAGAGATAGGAAAAGCACACCACAATTTTCAAAGAACAGAAGACAAACAAAAAAGTAAAAAAGAAAAGAGGTTGGCCTATGCGGCCAGTCCGTAACAATTTTATTATTTTCCTTTCGCAGACTTTACGAGCAATAACCTGTTCAACGACATAGCGCTGCTCAGACTGGCGGCGCCGGTGACGCTGGGCCCGCACATCAACGTCATCTGCCTGCCCGACCAGGATGAGAACTTCAGCCAGGCGAAGGACTGCGTGGCTAATGGGTGGGGGAAGGATGTATTCGGTAAGGACACTCTTAGTTAATGAAGAGATGGAACACAAAAGTCAGGCTAGCGGCGCCAGGGCTGGGGGAAAGGGATGTGTTCTTTGAGGAGACTCTTAGTTATTTAAGGGTTTCAACACAAAACCAGAGGTGGGGAAGGATGTGTTCGGTAAGGAGACTCTTAGTTAATGAAGAGATGGAACACAAAAGTCAGTCTGGCGGCGCCAGAGCTGGGGGAAAGGGATGTGTTCTTACTCTCAGCTATGTAGCGACATGTAGCAACATCTATATAAACATCGCTACAATACAGAATCCAACAACGCGCAAACGAAGTTTTCATCACGACTCGCTATATATACGAAAAGCTAAGATGGTCCATCGGACCGCGGTCCCCGAGCACGATCATCTAGCTCGGCGGAAGTACTTCCACTTTTCGTAGGGACCAGTCTGTTCCTACAGTTACTTAAGGGTTTGAACACAAAACCAGAGGCGCCAGAGGTGGGGAAGGATGTGTTCGGTAAGCAGACTCTTAGTTAATGAAGAGAGGAAACACAAAAGTCAGGCTGGCGGCGCCAGGGCTGGGGGAAAGGATGTGTTTGGTGAGGATACTCTTAGTTAATTAAGGGTTTGAACACAACGCGGCAGTCCTAGTTTTTCCGGGTCCCGTGACACCATCTCCACAGGTGCTTGATGGAGGGGCCAGGGTTTTTAGTGGGTATTACCTGCCTCCCTTCCACCTTGAAGCAGGGTGAGTCCCACATACCCCGTCACTCCCCCCGGGTGACGGGGATGCCTAAAAGCATTTTCCCCGGCATAAAAAAAAGGGTTTGAACACAAGACTCGGGCTGGCCATGCCGGTGACGCTGGGCCCGCACATCAACGTCATCTGCCTGCCCGACCAGGACGAGAACTTATTTATTTATTTATTTAATCTTTATTGCACAATATAAAAAATAAAGTACAAAAGGCGAACTTAATGCCGCGTAGGCATTCTCTACCAGTCAACCTTTAGGCAAAACAGAAAAAAATAAGTGGGTAGTGTGCTGCTCAATTTATGTGGAAACATTTGATAAGATATATTAATATTAACATGCCCCAAAATAAAAAAAATAAATAATAAACATACTTGATTGTTGGGACAATGCATAAAACCATAATATATATTAATTAATAAATAAAATACTAATAAATAAATGAATATAAATATAGATAAATAGGTATATATATATATATATAAATATATAATAGGACGACGACTAGATGTAAAAAAGGAAAAGAGAAAGGAACACTATTGAGCGGAAAATTGGAGCCGATAAAACTTTTGGACTCTCACTTTAAAAGATGCCCTGCTTGGAGCACTACGGATGCTTTCGGGTAACTTATTCCAGAGTCTGATGGATTGCACGCAGAAGGAGTTGGAGACGAAACTAGACTGGTGCAGAGGAATGGCTAAGAGTGAACTTCAGCCAGGCGAAGGACTGTGGCTAATGGGTGGGGGAAGGATGTGTTCGGTAAGCAGACTCATGAAGAGATGGAACACAAAAGGCAGTCTGGCGACGCTGGGGGAAAAGGATGTGTTCTTTGAGGAGACTCTTAGTTACTTAAGGGTTTGAACACAAAACCAGAGGCGCCAGAGGTGGGGAAGGATGTGTTCGGTGAGGAGACCCTTTTTTTATAGTAGCTCGACATAATGGCTTCCCTACGCCTGATGGAAAACGAAAGAGAAGCCCAAGTCGCTGTGACAACTGGCAAGCCACTGGTCAGCCACCTGTCAGTTGCCACTGCCATGCCGGCCCAACACTAACTAACGAGCTCCGGTGACCCTACTCACCAGCAGAAACACGACCCGGAGGTCATTTGGCTGCGGTATTTTATAGGGTGAAGGTCTTCCCCGGACGGGCGGCTCAATTCGAGCGAAGATTCGCTATGCCCTACCTCTCTCTCATTCTATTGGTGAAAGATTTTTTTAAATCGGCCCAGTACTTTTTGAGCCTCTATTCATTACAAACATACAAAAATAGATACAAATCTTTCCTCTTTATAATGTTAGTGTAGATAAATAAGAGTTGTATAAAGACTTGGGATGTAAGGGAGCGGCCTATCATCTTTTCGCTCCAAACCAACCTCACCTGCCCGTGGTGCATCCTGCCGAATAACAAACGAGGCGCTGGCGACCGACTGTTGGCGGTATAACCATCACAATTGAAGGCGTAGCTAAATACTAAAGACCGGTGACGGGCAGCAGCGTCACCGGAGCAAGAAGCTACGCCCTGCGATCGCCAACCCGCCTGCCCAGCGTGGCGATTATGGGTATATCCCTCTGCCTTCTGAGCCAAGGGTTGTGGGTTCGATCCCCGCACAGTACAAACATTTGTGTGCATGAACATGTCTGTTTGTATTGGTCTGGGTGTTTTCTATGTATAATATGTATTTATTTACAAAAAAAAAAGTATATAAGTAAGTTTATCAGTTGTCTAGTACCCATAGTACAAGCTTCGGCTTAGTTTGGGGCTAGGTGGCGCTGTGTGGCCCAGTGTGGCATGTCTTGGGTTATTTATTTATTTATTTATATCCTCCATATGTTTGCTCTAAGTGGCGAACAACTGGAGAGGCCTATGTCCAGCAGTGGACTGTAATAGGCTAATGATGATGATAAAGACTTATCCTGTAATTTCCAGGTAAAGAGGGCCGTTATGCCGTGATCCTGAAGAAGCTTGAGATCAATATGGTGCCAAACCCTCGCTGCAACGACCTGCTCCGCCGCACCAGGCTGGGCCACACCTTCAAACTGCACAGGAGCTTCGTCTGTGCTGGTGGGGAGGAGGGCAAGGATTTGTGCACGGTGAGACATTCAGAAAGAAAGAAAATATGTTTATTCAGTGACAAATAATAGGACTTATAGCTAATACAATAACATCTTAACTAATATTATAAAGCTGAAGAGTTTGTTTGTTTGTTTGAACGCGCTAATCTCAGGAACTACTGGTCCGAATTGAAAAATTCTTTTTGTGTTGAATAGACCATTTATCGAGGAAGGCTTTAGGCTATATAACATCACGCTGCAACTATTAGGAGCGAAGAAATAATGGAAAATGTAAAAAAAAAAACGGGGAAAAAATGACTATTCCACGCGGACGAAGTCGCGAGCACAGCTAGTTTATAATAAAACTAGCTTTTGCCCGCGACTTCGTCCGCGTGTTTAAATTTATACATACAAAAGTTTTTTCCCGCTAACTCCCGTTCCCGTGGGAATTTCTCAAAATACAGCCATAACTAAACTTTATATTTACTAAGGTACCTGCATGCCAAATTTCAAGCGTCTAACTTAAGCGGTTTAGATTTTTCATACAAAAGGATTTTCCCGCTAATTCCCGTTCCCGTGGGAATTTCGGGAATTCCTTTCTTAGTGCACCCCTACGGTACCTAAGCTACGTCCCTTCCAAATTTCAAGTGCCTACGTTTAGCCGTTTGGGCTGTGCGTTGATATGTCAGTCAGTCAGTCAGTTTCTCCTTTTATATATATAGATAACATGTCACTGAAAAGGACAAAATGCTCAGCATATGTCGCGGCGACAAGAGACGCCGTGACGCTGGTCTTCCGCATATGTCCCTAAGGAGACGCACTGTGCGCAGCGACATCACTACAAAAAATTAAAATTCGTCATCATTATATTTGTAAATATAATCAGTATAAAAAAGCATACCTTGGGAAACCTACGGGACGCCGTCCAGTTGGGCGCCCGAGGTATCGCTGGAAGGACGAAGTCGCCAAGGACCTGAAGGCACTGATGTGCCCGATTAAGTGGACCTGGTTCAAGATCGAAAATCGCTTTGATGTCGGAGGCCAAGATCCACTTCGGATCGCTGAGCCAGCGAAATGAATGAATGAATCATTATACAGGGTGTTTGGTGCATCGTGTGCCAAAATAAAAACTGTGATTGGGGGGGTCCTTGGCTACTTCTTCACGCCCCTTAAAAATGTCTTGGACCAACCAATTTTTTTTCGATGATTCCAATTTGGCACACGATGCACCAACCAACCGCTTACCATCAGTCGGAGTGAGGTCATCCTGAAAGCTCAATTTCAAGAGAGGTAGGGCATAGCGAATCTTCGCTCGAATTGAGCCGCCCGTCCAGGGAAGGACCTCCACCCGTATAGAATACCGCAGCCAAATGACCTAAGGGTCGTGTTCCTACCGGTGAGTAGGGTTTCCGGAGCTCGTGGGGGGTTAGGGTTGGGCCGGCATGGCGGTGGCAACTGACAGGTGACTGACCAGTTACTTGCCCGTTGTCATAGCGACTTGGGCTTCTCTTTTGCTATCCATCAGGCGTAGGAAAGCCATTACGTCGAGTACAATAAAAAAAAGATAATCTTATAAAAAAAAAAGAAAAAAAATCCGCTAGTAGTGAATTTCGATACTTTAACATTTGTATGGGAACATTAAGGCATATTGAGAAATCGCAACGACAGCGAGTTCTAATCGACACACAGCGCCATCTAGTTATGTGTTGAGTAAACTTTGTTGTTATAATAATTGTTTTTTCAGGGTGACGGTGGCGCCCCCCTCGTGTGTCCTTTGGGTGAGGACCGGTACAAGCTCACAGGACTGGTGGCTTGGGGCATCGGCTGTGGGGGCAAGGACATCCCCGCCGTGTACGCGGCAGCGGCCAACTACCGCCGCTGGGTGGACGACCAGATGGCGCGGTGGGGGCTACCCACCGCCGGGTACAGCATTTGATTCCCGTAATATACGCTTTTGACTAGTAGCTAAGTGTGTTTTATTACCAGCGAAGGGTATACTATCAATCATAGTGGACAATCGATAGTCTACTATCAATAACAGACAATCAATAGTGGACTATCAATAGTAAACAGTCGATAGTAGACTATCAATAATAGACAGTCGATAGTCAACTATCAGTGGTAGACACTCGATAGTCTAATATCAATAACAGACAGTCGATAGTGGACTATCAATCAATCGATAGTGGACTATCAATCAATCGATAGTGGACTATCAATCAATCGATAGTGGACTATCAATGGTAAACACTCGATAATGGACTATTAACTGTAGTCAATCGATAGTAGACTACATTAGGAGAGGCCAATGTCCAGCAGTGTACTGACACGGGCTGATGATGATGATGATGATAGTAGACTATCAATAATAGTCAACAGTTGAAGACAATCGATATTAAAGGTCCGTCAACATTAGATAGTCAATAGTGGACTATCAATCGATAGTAGCAGATGGTCGATAGTGCAGCATCGGTAGTAGACATTTGATAGAGGACCACAGAGGGAGAGACAATTTCAAGAGGAATATCAAGTAGACTAACTACAGCATAGACAGTAAATCCTCAACAGCGGTCTATGCACACAAGTCACCGGTACAAGCTCACAGGGCTGGTGGCTTGGGGCATCGGCTGTGGGGGCAAGGACATCCCCGCCGTGTACGCGGCAGCGGCTAACTACCGCCGCTGGGTAGATGACCAGATGGCGCGGTGGGGGCTACCCACCGCCGGGTACAGCATTTGATTCCCGTAATATACGCTTTTGACTAGTAGCTAAGTGTGTTTTATTACCAGCGAAGAGTATACTATCAATCATAGTTGACAATCGATAGTCTATTATCAATAACAGACAATCGATAGTGGACTATCAATAGTAAACAGTCGATAGTGGACTATCAATAATAGACAGTCGATAGTCAACTATTAATGGTAGACACTCGATAGTCTAATATCAATAACAGACAATCGATACTGGACTATCAATCAATCGATAGTGGACTATCAATCAATCGATAGTGGACTATCAATCAATCGATAGTGGACTATCAATCAATCGATAGTGGACTATCAATCAATCGATAATAGATTATCAATGGTAGACACTCGATAATGGACTATTAATTGTAGTCAATCGATAGTAGACTACATTAGGAGAGGCCAATGTCCAGCAGTGTACTGACATGGGCTGATGATGATAGTAGACTATCAATAATAGTCAACAGTAGAAGACAATCGATATTAAAGGTCCGTCAACATTAGATAGTCAATAGTGGACTATCAATCGATAGTAGCAGATGGTCGATAGTGCATCATCGGTAGTAGACTTTCGATAGAGGACCATAGAGGGAGAGACAATTTCAAGAGGAATATCAAGTAGACTAACTACAGCATAGACAGTAAATCCTCAACAGCGGTCTATGCACACAAGTCACCGCTACAAGCTCACAGGTCTGGTGGCTTGGGGCATCGGCTGTGGGGGCAAGGACATCCCCGCCGTGTACGCGGCAGCGGCTAACTACCGCCGCTGGGTGGACGACCAGATGGCGCGGTGGGGGCTACCCACCGCCGGGTACAGCATTTGATTCCCGTAATATACGCTTTTGACTAGTAGCTAAGTGTGTTTTATTACCAGCGAAGGGTATACTATCAATCATAGTGGACAATCGATAGTCTACTATCAATAACAGACAATCAATAGGGGACTCAATAGTAAACAGTCGATAGTGGACTATTAATAATAGACAGTCGATAGTCAACTATCAATGGTAGACACTAGATAGTCTAATATCAATAGCAGACAGTCGATAGTGGACTATCAATCAATCGATAGTGGACTATCAATGGTAAACACTCGATAATGGACTATTAACTGTAGTCAATCGATAGTAGACTACATTAGGAGAGGCCTATGTCCAGCAGTGTACTGACACGGGCTGATGATGATGATGATGATAGTAGACTATCAATAATAGTCAACAGTTGAAGACAATCGATATTAAAGGTAGACCGTCGACATTAGATAGTCAATAGTGGACTATCAATCGATAGTAGCAGATGGTCGATAGTGCATCATCGGTAGTAGACTTTCGATAGAGGACCATAGAGGGAGGGACAATTTCAAGAGGAATATCAAGTAGCCTAACTACAGCATAGACAGTAAATCCCCAACAGCGGTCTATGCACACAAGTCACCGGTACAAACTCACAGGTCTGGTGGCTTGGGGCATCGGCTGTGGGGGCAAGGACATCCCCGCCGTGTACGCGGCAGCGGCCAACTACCGCCGCTGGGTAGATGACCAGATGGCGCGGTGGGGGCTACCCACCGCCGGGTACAGCATTTGATTCCCGTAATATACGCTTTTGACTAGTAGCTAAGTGTGTTTTATTACCAGCGAAGGGTATACTATCAATCATAGTTGACAATCGATAGTCTACTATCAATAACAGACAATCAATAGTGGACTATCAATAGTAAACAGTCGATAGTGGACTATCAATAATAGACAGTCGATAGTCAACTATCAATGGTAGACACTCGATAGTCTAATATCAATAACAGACAATCGATACTGGACTATCAATCAATCGATAGTGGACTATCAATCAATCGATAGTGGACTATCAATCAATCGATAGTGGACTATCAATCAATCGATAGTGGACTATCAATGGTAAACACTCGATAATGGACTATTAACTGTAGTCAATCGATAGTAGACTACATTAGGAGAGGCCTATGTCCAGCAGTGTACTGACATGGGCTGATGATGATAGTAGACTATCAATAATAGTCAACAGTAGAAGACAATCGATATTAAAGGTCCGTCAACATTAGATAGTCGATAGTGGACTATCAATCGATAGTAGCAGTTGGTCGATAGTGCATCATCGGTAGGTAGTAGACTTTCGATAGAGGACCACAGAGGGAGGGACAATTTCAAGAGGAATATCAAGTAGACTAACTACAGCATAGACAGTAAATCCTCAACAGCGGTCTATTCATACAAGTCACCAGTACAAGCTCACAGGGCTGGTGGCTTGGGGCATCGGCTGTGGGGGCAAGGACATCCCCGCCGTGTACGCGGCAGCGGCTAACTACCGCCGCTGGGTAGATGACCAGATGGCGCGGTGGGGGCTACCCACCGCCGGGTACAGCATTTGATTCCCGTAATATACGCTTTTGACTAGTAGCTAACTGTTTTTTTATTTCTGACGAATGCTTCTCCATTAATCAAAGTGTGTTTTATTACCAGCGAAGGGTATACTATCAATAACAGACAATCAATAGAGGACTATCAATAGTAAACAGTCGATAGTGGACTCACAATAATAGACGGTCGGACAGTCCACTATTGATACCAGACAATCGATTGTGGACTATCAATAGCAAACAGTCGATATTAGAGTTAGACTATCAATTATAGACAATCGATAGTCTACTATCAATAGCATACGGTGGCTAGTGCATCATCGGTAGTGGAGAATCGATAGTGGTCTGATAGGTAAATCGAGAATGGGCCATCGATAAAAGACACTTTATTAGACAGTTGCTATTGGACCATAAAGTGGACCAACGACAGTAGACCCTCCATAGTCTACGCTATAAGCTGACGGGTCCGGTTATAGAATAGACCATAGATAAACGACACTCTCTAATAGTTGCTAGTGGACCATAAAGTAGTCCAACGACACTAGACCCTCACTAGCTAGTGGTCTATGCATACAAGTCACCGCTACAAGCTCACAGGTCTGGTGGCTTGGGGCATCGGCTGTGGGGGCAAGGACATCCCCGCCGTGTACGCGGCAGCGGCTAACTACCGCCGCTGGGTGGACGACCAGATGGCGCGGTGGGGGCTGCCCACCGCCGGGTACAGCATTTGATTCCCGTAATATACGCTTTTGACTAGTACACAACTGTGTTTTATTACTAACATATGGTCAGAGGACAATCGATAGTGAACTATGAATTATTGACAACCGATAGTCGGCTATTGATAGAAGACAATTGATGGTTAACTAACAATGGACGACAATCGATAGTGGATAATAAATAGTCGACTATCAATAGTAGACAATCGATAGTCGACTATTGATAGAAGACAATTGATGGTTGACTAACAATGGACGATAATCGATAGTGGATAATAAATACTCGACTATCAATAGAAGACAATCGATAGTCGACTATTGATAGCAGACAATCGCTTGGCGACTATCAGTAGGAGACAATTGATATTAGAGGTAGACTATCTATAATAGACATTCGATAGTCTATTATCTAAAGTAGCCAATCAATAGTGGAATATCAATAGTAAACAGTTGATAATGGACTATCAATAATAGACAGTCAATAGTCTACTATCATGGGGATGTCAGGGAGCCGCCTAGCATCTTTTCGCTCCAAGCCAACCTCACCTGCCCGTGGTGCATCTTGCCGAATAACAAACGAGGCGCTGGCAACCGACTGGCGGCGGTATAACTACCAAAAATGAAGGCGTAGCTAAATACCACAGGCCGATGACGGGCAGCAGCGTCACGGGAGCGAGAAGGTATCTTCTCGCTCCGATCGCCAACCCGCCTGCCCAGCGTGGCGATGGGTATATCGTCCAGAAGTTTGCTCTAATTGGCGAACAACTGGAGAGGCCTATGTCCAGCAGTGGACTGCAATAGGCTGTTGATGATGATGATGAAGTCTACTATCAATAGCATACGGTAGATAGTGTATCATCAGTAGTGCACAATCGATAGTGGTCGGATAGATCTTTGTTATTTTTTGTTTAAATGAAAAAAGGAAAAATATGTGTCCAATATATTTTTATTATATAAATTACGGACTAAATATAATGTAATTATTTTGACCCTGGAAACATCCCTATTTTACTGTGATATATATGTCACCGGAAAATAGCAAGAATCGTAAGTTGATCAATTTCCTAGGTAGTTGATTAACTTTCGGAATATAACAAACGGTATTTGAAATGTATTATTTAACGCAATGGATTTCAGTTAGTTGATCAATTAACGGTAGCCTGACAGTCATTTAATAATTTACGATTTTGACACAAGTAAAATCGTCCTCAAATGGGCCAATCGTTGCTCAATGTACTATTTAACGGTGCACTATTACCCGTAACTTAATACACTGTTCCCTGATTGGTTGCCGGGATAACGCCACGTGAGCCATTGCACCAATGTTGATTGGTTCACCTCACCATCGTCGGATGATTTTACGACAAGACCCCGTAAAATGATCAATTTACTAAAATACATACGTTAAATAATACATTTCAACTGCCGTTTATTATTTTCCGGAAGTTAATCAACAACCTAGGAAATTGATCAACTTACGATTCTTGCAATTTTCCGGTGACATATACACAACTAATCTGCTTAGGAGTTCATCGTTTGTCCAAGCTATGTCCTGACTTTGACAGTGGGCAGGGCGCCGCTACAGTTAGCCTTCTCCAACGCAGCCTGCATTTGCTTCAAATGAGCTCTAGCCAGAGTCAAACTGGCGTTTGTGGCTCTCATACTTTCCTGGAAGATAAAAAAAACACCTGTTTTCATCATCATCAGCCTTTTGCAGTCCACTGCTGGACATAGGCCTCTCCAGTTGTTCGTCACCTAGAGCAAACTTCTGGAGGATATACCCATAATCGCCACGCTAGGCAGGCGGGTTGGCGATCGCAGGACGTAGTATCTTGCTCCGGTGACGCTGCTGCCCGTCATCGGCCTGTGGTATTCAGCTACGTCTTCTATCGTGATGGTTATACCGCCACCAGTCGGTTTGCCAGTGCCTCGTTCGTTGTTCGGCAGGATGCACCACGGGCAGGTGAGGATGGCTTGGAGCGATAAGGTGATAGGTCGCTCCCTTACATCCAGGTCGACTGGTGGCGGTATAACCATCACGATTGAAGGCGTAGCTAAATACCACAGACCGATGACGGGCAGCAGCGTCACCGGAGCGAAAAGCTACGCCCTGCGATACCCAACCCACTTGCCCAGCGTGGCAATTATGGGTATATCCTCCAGATGTTTGCTCTAAGTAGCGAACAACTGGAGAGGCCTATGTCCAGCAGTGGACTGCCATAGGCTGTTGATTGATAAAACAATGTGAAAGACAAAGTTACCTGTACGTTGAGTAATGTCTTGTCGGCTCTCGTCAATTTCTCGACTGATATCTCAGTGGTATGCCTCACTAGTCCTTCAATAGTAGCCCGGAGAGAAACGTTGCATTCCCCTGAATAAAACAATAGTAATAAGGGATGTAAGGAAGCGCCCTATCATCTTTTCGCTCATCAAAAGAAGAGAAGAAGAAGAAAAGAAGAGAAGAGAAGAAAAGAAAAAGATTATACCTACATTATATTATTATTTACAATTTTACGGTGACATATATAGGCCTCTCTCAAAGTGGATAGGCTGATAATGCACTTACATAGTTTTTGATGTAGTAAGGAGTTGTATATCTTAGGGCCAGCCGCTGGGGTCATCGCCAAATGCAGGGGCATATCGGGTTCTTCTAGGGTCCGGGGATGGTTGATTTTTGACTCTGAAAGTGGAAAATAGGTTAGTTGCTTTTTGGATGGCACAAAATGTTTAGTTTCTTACTATAATTTGAATGTTAATACTTTGACGGCCGAGAAACTAGACACAATAGAAAAACTATTGTTTGACGGTCACCGGTGACCGGCATGGCGCTCAACGTGTTAAACATTACAATGACGGTATAACTATAAACTATAACCTGTTAAAAATGTTTACAAAAAAAAAAGTATCTAAGTAAGTTTTTTTTTATTGACAGGCTCTAGAAAACACCCAGACCAATACAAACAGATATTATGTTCATGGACACAAATGTTTGTACTGTGCGGGAATCGAACCCACAACCCTTGGCTCAGAGGGCAGAGGTCACTACCAAATGAGCCACCAAGCCTGTCATATAAAGTTAACTCACCATCATCCGACTCTGGCGCTTCTCCGGCAACAACAAAGGTTTCTGTATTCAATGGTATTTCCAATTCCTATGAATAGAATATTTATATTACATAATAATTAATGTTAATGAATTAATACATTTATTAAAACTTGTCTATACAAATGTCAGAGAAAAAATAAAAAATGTATCTATACACAAAATTTATGGTCTGATCTGATCAATCCAAGTTATCATTATCAAAAATTCCACACGAATGATGCTTCTGGCTTCAGCACGGGCTTCAGCTATAAGTACATACTTTATTTTATCTTATTAAAATTTATTTATTTTCATTTCATTTCAAAATTGACTGCATTTGAATAATACGTTTGGTAAGGCACCGTCTGTTAAGTGTTAAAATACAAATAGGGTTTATTTGTGAAAAACATAACAATTTAAAAAATAATGTGAATCTTTAACTTGGAAAACTTACCGGAGATTTTCCGATTTCTATTTCCGAATCCGATTCGGAAGCTTCTCCGTCTACTACGTGTGCCGTTTTAGACATTGTTACAACACAACTGTAAAGGAAATTATTTGGAAAATTTAGAAAAATGAAAATTTACTCGTCCGAAACAAATCAAAACAAACTTTAATCGCTAATGTCAATCTGAATACGTCAATAGTTGCGTTTTGTTCCACCTATAAAAGGGGTTGATTCTTAAGTTAGAGCTACCGTATGTAGGTGGCGTCTTAAACGTTGGGTATTACAGCGCCACCACACGGTGGAAATAGAAAACATATCCAGGACTGAAAAAGGTTGCATATAAAGTTTGTAGTGTTATGAAGAGCCAATTTTTACCCGATAATGTGTTGATTTTGTTACGTTAAGATTTGGATAGACGCTGAAATGAGCTCCGACTGCGTTAGTACAAATTGACCCTAACTTGTTGCTTTTATGAAAAGAGACCTTATACTCCATTTAATATTTCTTATCTCTTAGGTACCTATGCATTTTTTATCAGATCACACAATAGTTAACAAATTTAGAGATATTATTTGTAACAAAAAATATTTTCATGCTTTCTTTCTATTGCAAAGGCAAGTAACATCAAAGGGACAGAAACAAATAAAACACCAAACAACATGAAGAACTGATTTACTATCAGATGTAACGTGGACGTCTTGAGACAGCGACAAAATAACTATTTACAATACATACCTAGTACATTACATACCTCACATACCATTCTTTAAGGCTAACTTGATAAAATACGAAAACTTACAAAGGTACTGTTTAGTTAGATAAAAATTAATATTCGTTATTGCATAAAATATAACATTGTATTACAGACAGTATGCGGTCTTGTCGCTAGTAAGCGATCTCTTCCAGAAAACCTTCAGGAAGGGGAAGTGTAATTGTCTGAAAAGAGGGGCAACTTCGTGAAAACAGATAAATAAATTTACAAAGAAATATAAATTTATAATAAATAAAAAATAGTAATGTAGTTTATTTTTTATATTATTGTTGCTAATCATAATTTTATTATGTTTTATTCTTCATTACCTACTTGAAATGAGATCAGGTGGATTCTAAATTGCAATAAGACTTTTCATAACCAATCAAAACACCACACATACCTCTCCTCGAAGGTGGACTAAGAGATTATTAAAGAACTTCTTGAGATATTAGCTTCTCAAAGGATTGTATTGGTAAACGTACCTACGTAGCCGACTTGAGATGTGAGCTTTTCATCAAGGAAGGGAAATCCATTATGCTTATTTTTATCCATATTTTAATAATGTAAGTTAAATTAATGCCCCTTTGAATTTAAGGACCAATGATAGTATAGAAATAATATAAATGCTTCTCACGCATTTGGTAAGTTGAATATTGTTATACTAGCCAGTACATTTGCAAATTTCACAAGAAACGCTTACGCTAAAAACTATTTATCCATTTTAGTTAGAATTCGGTTTAACTTCAAAACGCATTTCGCGTTTATACCGAAATGTTTTATAAATACGTCAAAATACATCGTTTTCAGTCATAATGGGTTAATTTATAGGACATTTTTGTATAAGGAAGTTGTCAAAAATGCTTACTGAGAAAGGCAGGCCCTAGACCTACAATAACATGTTATTGTACAATTAGATTGAAAGGTGTTTTGCGTCCAAACGATCAATTATATTGCACAAAAATACGAACTGGTTAATGTTTTCTTTTCCCGCCATTTTTGCGCGCTTATGTGTTCTTTACGTCAAGATGAAACAGAGACTAAAAATATGGTACAATATAAGATAAAGTCTCTCACACTTTTGTTGCGCCATATTTCAAGATCTTCCCTTTAATTTTAACTTCTACAAATTATATAATATTGTGCAATATAATAAATAATATATTTCTTTTATTGTAGACGTATGTACCTATATAGTGTATAGGTATGTGCAGACTCGAGTAGTTTGATGTGTGGGCGTGTGTACCCTTGTAGTGCTCTGTATCGTTTACATGTTTATTGCTTGACTGTATCATTTATTACTTATTGTGTTTCCAATAAACGTTTTTTCTTTCTATCAATATTATTGTAGGTGTAGGTATAGGGCGCCTAAGATTCTAGAAGTAAAACTTCTCGCAATAATCAGCTTTTGACAACACCTGCAATATAGTCAGATAGTTGTACAGAATGTCTTTAATTAGTGAACTTTGTAAAAGTGTCTTGCTAAGAAATAAACATTTTCATTTTCATTTTCACTTACTTTAAACGCATTTCAATTACTTGTTAGGACATATCCATATAATGACTCCTTGTATTTTTACAAAATAAGCTTTTAGTAGGTACACTATTTTTATCTGATTCTTTTCAAATTGTGTAAATGTCATAAATGTTTTATATTATTATGAATATGCCCTAAGGAAACCACTGTAAAATACATAGCAACGAGTCTTCATATAGTTATGCGTAAATAGATAATAAAATAGTCTTATTAAATATAACGAACAAAAGTAGTTTAATTAAATTTTCATAAGTGTTTTGTGATTCATGGAACAACAATATGAACAAGTGGTAATTTATTGTTAGTGTGATAATAGAATGTAAATAATTTAACATATTTTTAAAATGTAGAAACGTAACAAGTTCATAGAAATAGTTGGATTAAGTAACAAATAGTGTTAATAACTTTCATCAAATAAGAGTTGTCAATTACTTATTTTGCGTTTCTATTTTATTTAATCTATAAATATTTTGAGAAAGAAAATATATTTAACCCATATCACACTTCAATGCAAATACATTATAAAATAATGCTTAAAATAGTGATAATAAATAATTGTTTAAAATAAATATTAGATAGACATTTGCTATAACGATTTGGTTGCCACGAACTAAAATATATTACGTTTGGAGTAGTTTAATTCTTTAGTTAGATTGCCTTAGTAAGTAATAAGGTGAGCAACCATTACTTCTAAAAGAAAATCTAAGCTAATTACTTTTTATGAATCAGTCGCAATAAGTATTTGCCGTAGTCCCAATAAAACTATACATCAGATACTTAATCTAATCTCAGACTAGAAGCTTGGCCTGAGTTCTATCGCTTTAGATATAGTCGTATCGTATAGAACTAACTAACTCATTTGGGAGGTATTTCATACAGGTTCGTATTGAGTTGTATTAACTTTAAAGCTGAGAAGAAACAATAAATAGTTACTGTAGTTATTATTACCGAGGAAATTTATGTGTAATTTGTGGTATCTATATAAATATTCATCAATTTAAAATAGTCATCATCGTAGCACGAGAAATCTTGTTTTGTATAGTATTTTTGTTTTAGTATTCTCTCAGCGTTAAAGTTAACCGCTGTATCTAAGTGTGTCACAGTGTCTAATTCTTTAGCATTACATCCACTATTTGTAAATCAAATCGCTGTTTTAATCCCATTAAGTAATATTAAGTCATTTTTCGTAATAGGACTCGGCTACTTTTTTTATCGCTATACTCATCACTCTAAAATTATATTTTGCGACACACTACTTATTCGTCCTTCAGATAAATGCAAAAGCGTTGGATTTGAAAATAATAACGAATCCATCAAATAAACGTTTTGCTATTTTTTACTTTGGATGTGATTAACCCTTTGACCACCAAGGTCGGAAAATCCGACAAATATTTCTTCTCATTCCGCCATATATTTATCGTAATACCCAACCTTAGCGAAATGAGTTCCTGGGAACATAAGACTTTGGGGGTTTAAGGGTTAAATATTCCATTAAGGGAAGGACTCATATAGTATTTAAGATTTTCGACCTATCAAATTGATTTAGTGTAAAAAATTAACATAAATAAAAACCAATAGATTTAGAGTCTGAAAACTACAAGGACGATAGGACCACCCCATCAAATCCCGTGAGTGTCGTTGAAGACGGATTTACCTGAGTACAAATAAAACCTACTGCAGCCGCCACAAATGAAGATTATGGCAAATCCGTTCATCATTTCAGTCTTTGGAGGAGGTATATGTACATCTTAATGTACAGTTCCCTTCCTCTTATAGTCTTGTGTCTTTTAAACGGGGCGTAAAGCGGCACTTATGTAGGCCGTCATGGTGTGATCGATTCGAGTTGCACTAACCATGTGTGATGAGGATCGCTTACACTTTTTGGACTTCGTCGTTTGCTTAACATCAGGCAGGACGCGGTCATTTTGATGTGCTAATATAAAAAAAAAGCTGTCGACGTTTGCAGGGTCAAGATGATGACATTTAAAATTATTTTCAAATCCAATGCGTAAATCCTAATGGCACATTTCATTAATTTAATAACTTTTCCAATACATACCTATTATTTTCGTATCAGCTAGCAAACGCAGTGATATGATTAAAATTGCTTGTGTTTGAGCTAATTGTAGTGATAAATACAATCATAGTAATACATTTTGCATCCATTATGCACGGAAGTGGGTAAATTTAAAAGTATGGTAAATAATAATTATATTTTAAACAATAATAGTTATGTTCATTAAACTAATTTAAGTAAATTAGGTATCCTAAGTGAATATTTCTCATAACGTACCAAAGAGTGGCGATTGCATACATATAACACTTTTTTGGTTATTTCATTTGGTAATTCCAATACAGAAACCATATTTATGAACGTACTATACATGATTCTTATTTCATAAAAACAAAACAAAACCGCTGGAATCCCTAAAGATTAAACATAAGACAGCAATACTCAAAGGTATCACGATAAAACCTTGTTGATATAATAACGATTGTAATAATTTTCAATGATGTAGGTATAGTCATAATTACACAATAATTTCAACATTAAAATGGGGAAATAAGGGTGATAAATTAATAACTGTATCATTGGCGTTATGCGTCGAATGAATTAGGTTTACGTCTTTCGTAATTTAACAAAAGTTATCACCAAAATACTTATAATATTTGGATTAATTATTATTATACGTATTTGAATTTATATATTATTAAATTAAAAACTTAAGCTATATTATTGGGCGTTACTGTAAAAGCTCGAACTTTGGAAGATTTTTAGGTGGAAATAGGTTTGTGCCTATATTTCATTAATCAAAACCTCACGGAGATTGAAGCATTTATGGAGGTCACTTGCTAAAAGCAACCTCCGTGAATGCAGACACTTTCATTCACATTGCAGATTGGTTGATAAATACTGAAACCAAGAAGACAGTGCCTACAGACTTTTATGGATATTTTGGGGGTGATATCGACATGAGTTTAGTGAAAGAAAAACATCAAATACAATGTCAAAAGTGACGTTTTGTATGAGGGCGATGAGTCGGCCACGTGGTCCTTATTGGTATGTAAGCTTGGAATAATAAATATAAACCACCGTTCAAGCTTCTACAATAACTGTAAGACATGTACAAGTCAGCTCACGCAAGTGAAGCCAGTGTAGGTTCATATAAAACATCACAAAGTATGACAAAAAGCCAAAATATTAGAGAAAATTATTTTCTTATTAGAAAAATATCATCATCATGGTAAGCACATCCAAAAGGTTTTAAAACACTTTTTAAAATAATATTTAGCTGTATTTTCAAAGGAGCGGTATGTTACCCTGTTATTTTATATTTATTACAATAATAATTTGGTTTAAGGAAAGAGCGTACATATTATTATGAAGATATTTAAGGGAAAATGTGTTCAAATGTTGCTATATATATTTTTTTTACATTATTGTATTAATTAAAAACACTGTTCTGTATATTATGTCCATTAACATAACTTGCTTGCGAATATAGCACATAGCATTCTATATAAAGAAACTTTTGAAAAGATAATTTTTGAACACATTTAGCTTGATTCAAGTTATTAGTTAAAAATAAAAAAGAACATTGTACTTAACAGGTCAAAGTTAAACAAATATCTATTTTTCTATCTGGTAAATAAGGATGCATTTTCAGTACATCTAAAAGTTCACTAAGTTTTGCGGGGTTACCGGTATAATTATGTTAAAATACTATAACGTAGATATTAAAATGTCTTCTCTAAAGGTCAATATTGCATTACCGCTAATATATAGGGACTATCTACCGTTTGCTAGGAATTGAGGAATGGGACAGACTTGTAACTCAATGGAAAAGTATTCCGTGCGAATTGAAAGAATGCAGCAAATAAGGTAAGTGTCCCTATTACGGAGGTAGTCAAAATCGGTTCCTATTACGGTGGTATTTCTATTTTCGAGTTTTAATCCTATTTTATTCAGTATAAGTGCACCAAAATGTATACTATTTATTCCAAATCTATTCCTTCATCAGTTGACCGAGTTTTGCAAGTATAGCACATATACAACACAACAAAATCGATCATTTAGTGTAACGACATCGATGTGAGAGAGGTTTTCATACAAACGCGCAACATCAAATGAAAGTACACCAATATTTATAAACTAAGTTTTTCGTATTAATAACCCGTTCAAGTTCGTTTGTGTGTTATTTATTGCATTTTCCTACTATTACAGCAGCTATTTAAATAGCTTAATTCATATTTTAAACTCATTTTCACCCAAAAATATAAGAAACAAAATACCACCGTAAAAGGATACAAATTTTATAGGTTGATCCTAATACGGTGGTATACCTCCGAATTAGGAAATATACTGGACATGTTTAATTGTTTATAACTTTTAATTTACTAACTTATTGAATTAGTTCCAAGTTTTATTGAAATAATCATTAATCTCTTAAATTAAGGACCATATTCTGCGGTATGCTATCTTTCTTAGAAATCTAGTTAAATATGAAAATTGTTGAGCATAAAATGTTGGTTTCTTAGAAGCGGTAAAATAAAAAGCTGTATTTTAATTGATCACAAATCGTTTCTTTTGTATAACTGTTGACTAAAATTTAACACACTGAGCCAAAAAACTGTTATCGTGTGATTATGCATTTACACTCTTTTGTTTATCGAAATTTTGATGGGTCAGAATTAGGAACATTATAACACGAGTAGTGTTCCTATTACGGTGGTAGTTAATTTCTGGTAACTCCGTATTAGGTTATATGGGTTCCTATTATGGCGCTATTCATAAAATATAAAATTTTAAGTTTGAGGGTTCAGTAAATATAAAAAAAGTTTTCTATAATGTCTTATGGATTCTTACTTAATAAAACCAAAATCGATAAAAACTTAACAATGTATGTAAATAATGTTATTTAAAGAGAAGAATGCCCATCATAGTATGGAGTATAGTACAGTTGTGTTAAGTGTTGCATCAAAACCAAAGTTTTATTAGGTATCTAGAAAAAATATTATTACATTTGACCTTTGAACCGGGGTATAAAACCTATTTTCCAAAAATGTAACATTATATACAATAAACTACTACGAGTAGTTTATTGTATATAGTAATAATAATTCGTTTCAACGAGATCTTTTTTAATACGTCACTGTTAGAATTTAGAGGGTGCTAGGTTCTGGAGAATAAGGAAAATTCAAGTGATTCATACATCTCTGCTATGGAAAGTTGTATTTGCAAATTTTATTAAAAGAGAATCAATGTTATCAAATCAATGAATGAAAACCTTACTTTACTTTCATCACCATCATCAGCCTATTGCAGTCCACTGCTGGACATAGGCCTCTCCAGTTGTTCGCCATCTGAAGCAAACTTCTGGAGGACATACCCGTAATCGCCACGCTGGGCAGGCGGGTTGGCGATCGCAGGGCGTAGCTTCTTGCTCCGGTGACGCTGATGCCCGTCATCGGCCTGTAGTTTTTAGCTACGCCTTCTATCGTGATGGTTTAACCGCCACCAGTCGGTTTGCCAGAGCCTCGTTTGTTGTTCGGCAGGATGCACCACGGGCAGGTGAGGATGGCTTGGAACGATAAGGTGATAGGTCGCTCCCTTACATCCCTTACATACAATTTACTTTACTAACACATATTTTATATTATTTAATGTACGTAACATTATTTGTTTCTGACCCTCCGAATTAGGAACCGTTTACCGCCGTAATAGGCATTGACCGAAATTATACCTCCGAATTAGGAACAATCGACTCGGCTATTTAAATATTTTTTAAAAAAAAAACTTACATCAAGAGAAACACAAAATCAATAGAAATACAAAATATAATAACCACTTTTGACGATGAAGTGGTTTCGCACATTTAGAAATACTTACAAATGCTTATTTTTGTCTCCTAGTTTCGAATGTTGCGAAATACCTCCGTAATAGGAGCGTTTACCTTAGAATGAGAAATCAAAATGTCACTTAGTTATAAAATACATTGCCTCCATCGTGTGAAGTAAATATACAACTTAATTTTTCGTATATTATACGATAACAGGAGACCCCAGAACCACGGTTTAATTATTTTCATTAGAAGAAACGTGGAAAAAAATGAATTGCCTCGTTCCCTCAACGTGAACGTGGTTTATTTATTATTTATTTGGTGATAAACGTGCATTGCACAGAGTAAAAGCACTTTTATCTAATTAATATCGTTATTTGATGCTATTCACATTTATATATATATGTGAAAAGGCACTGGTATTCAAAGAAATATTGGCCAATCTTTGTGCAAAGGACATGGTTCCAACATTTAATGCCAACATTAATTAGTATGGGACTGCCTCTTTGGGCCTGTTCACACTAGCAGAGTGACATTGCGAAGCGGAGAGCGTGGTGAAATCCATCCACTACATATTTGAATGAATGAACGTTTATGCGTTAGACAATTAACACCAACTACCTAATCCCAAACTAGGGTTTTCACTTGTATTCTCTTAGCAAAGGGAAAACCATAGTTTGGCAGTACCTTTTGAGACTCATCCCACAACACCCATACTTGAGATAATTTAGAAAAACTCATTTATTATATTGACCCCACGTGATTCGAACCCGGATTCAGACCGCATGCACTTAAGCCCCTTCGCACATGGAGCTACTCAAAAGGAACTAATCACAAACTCAAATTACTAACGAGTTTTTTGAGCGTCACCGCCCATACATTGCCATACAGGTTCGCACACGACGAGACTAGTCACTAACCAGTTAGTAACGCGTTGGCAACTGATCGCGCGCGACTCGTCGTGCCGGTCGCCGAGCTACTAGGTTACCGAGTTTACTGTGTTTTGATGTGAAAAATTAATGATCAAGCCTTAAATATTAAATTTGTGCAAAAATGCTGCAACTGACAATCTGCAGTCCACATTATTTTGGATATATGAGTGAATCCAAAATCTGCGTCGATTCCTTCGGCTTCTGTTATGATAATATTATAATAGTATAATATAATGACATCGTCATCGCGAAGATGATCGATCCACTCGACATTTTTATTGCTTCCAATATTTCCCCTTGCTAGGTATTTCGCACGTGTTTATTTGGTAGTAGAAATAACAGGAGTGACTGAAACCTTGCAATGTGAGTAGCGTCGTGTGCGAAATACAGTTTATAACTAGTTTGTAATTCTAATTACTGATTAATTCCGTCATGTTTGAGTAGCTCCATGTGCGGACGGGCTAACGCTCTGACCATTGTGACACCGTCCCATTAAGAACCTTAGATCCTCAATAGGAGCCAAAGCACACCACGATTTTATAAGTGGATTTCAACCTCACAATCCGTTCTGCTATCTCACTCTACATCGCAGATATCGGCCTTAAATTTCTAATGAACATTCTAGAAATAAACTTACTTCGGTTAGGAATTGCTAACGCACCTATTATGCTATCGCATTTTGCATTTACCGTGACTGGTTATGATTAGCAAATTACAGTTGACATATTATGCATGATAAGCAATCTGTTTGCACCGATATACTCGTATTGTAAAAGTAATCTACTTAATCAATCAATCAATTTAGAATAATCCCTTGAGTGTTCACGCTAATATTTATTAAATTATCCGCGAGTTACAGGTCTTACATTTCCTCATTTATGTTTCGTTTCTACACTGTCTACCGTACTGTGGAACAATTCTCTATTTATTTATTCATTATTATACCGTCCAGTTTCTTTGTACGATCGAATATAGAAGTGGTTTGCTATTTTTACAAAATATAATTAATTAAAAAAGAAACACAGATCATTGTACTCTGGAAGAAAATGACCGAATCATATTTAAAGAATTTTATAAACATGAAAATGAATAATAAATTCATTATATTAATAATATTATATGTATAAATTATTTCACAATTTTCATAAGTTCTTTTTTAATTAAAATTTACAACTTACATGTTAAAATTAAAATTTTTATCCTTTGACCGACGAGAAATGGGACACAATAGAAAATCTATTGCTATCATAGCATATAATCGTCACAGGCGTTCAAAAGGTTAAACGAAAAAATATCAAGTCACTTCTGCACTCAACTGTCCATCGTCGACTAGTACTAGTAAAATTTTAAAAATCTCTAAACAGGTAACCGCCTATCTTACGGCTTAGGCCTACTCTAGCTATGGTCAGTGTTTGTTGGTCTATGGTTTAGGAAATAAAATTGAAATATAATCATCCCGCTTTAAAACAGTCGGATAAAAAAAGCTGTAGGGTATGAAAATATAATAAAGCAGGGCTGATTATTTGGGCGATGTAGCCTTGGAATCTGGATTTTAGAATAAAATTTAAGGAAAACATAATTATGACCTCATTGCAGAAAATATAATTAATTGGTAAGAATCGGCCCATATTAATATTTTTTATCTTTTTCTGCGTTTTGTTACTTGCGACTTGCGACCTAAGGTAAGAAAAGATACTTCCCACTTTAAATGAATTAATAGTACCTAATACTTCCATTGAATTAAAAAAAGAAAAGTAGCTACCTACGGCTTCGTCCACGACTTGTTTTTGGTTAAAGGATGTAGTTTCAATTGAAAAAAATAACCGGGGTTTCTCAAAGATGCCGAGCGAAATGTTTCTTTTTATTTGTCTTAATTTAAACTGATGATCCATACGTTGGATTTTAAAGGCATTCCTCGCCACCGTTTTATTTATGAAAAAAAAAACATTGTCGCCCATTTTTTAACAAAATATCCTCCGGAATATAATAAAATAAAGACTAATTTATATTATTTTAATTTAATTAAACGCCGCCTTTAGCAGAAATGTACCTCGCAATTCGCATAGAGGTTGCCATTACAAAAAAAATCACCATCCAAACACCGACCGCCAGATGCCGTTACAAAATGGCCGCTAACTTACTAGAAATGGAAAAACAGTACGCTCCTTATCTTCGGCTTGACAACCGCGTGGTAGAACCGGTCGCAGGCGGCTAGGTAGCGGGTGCATAGCCGCGCGCGTTGCCACACCGCGGCCACGTGGCGCGCGAGGCTCGGCTCGGGGGGGCACTGGCAGAGCGGGGCTGGCTCGCGGGGGCGTTTCACTTCGCTCCTGAGAAAAAAAATATTTATTTCCAAAGAAAATGTACAATCACTCACAAAATTGCCTATTATCCTTTTGTTTTTTTTTTACGTCAGAAATGCTTAGGTAGGCACACCAGAACCTTAGGTACGGGACACCTGGGTTATGTGGAACTTATTCCTAAAATGGAGTATACCCACTAAACCTGACAGTGGTCGGTTACGAGCGCTCATCTGAGGAGGGTCGGGTCTACAATTTTACGGTGGCCCAGAGTTGCCAGATCTCCCGATTTCCCGGGAGTTCTCCCGATTTCCCGGGAGTTCTCCCGATTTTGGTCAATATCTCCCGATGTCCCGGATTCCAAAACTACCGATTTTTTTAAATGGAGCAAAATCCTCAATGATTTAACGATTTTCTTAGACTTGAAATGACCTTATTTCTTTTTTGCTCTCCAAGCAACTGAATGGGAAAGATTTTAGTTAGTAATCATCATTCTTAGGCAAAAAAAAATCTCCCGATTTTTTCACAAATATTGTCATACATCTCCCGGATTTTGATTGTACACCTCCCGAAAAGTCAACATTTTGATCTGGCAACTCTGCGGTGACATACCTATACATCGCTACAATAGAAAATCCTACAACGCGCAAACGAAGTTTTCACCACGACTCGCTATATATACGAAAAACCAAGATAAGGTCCATCGGACCGCGATCCCCGAGCACGATCACCTAGCCCGGCGGAAGTATTTTCACTTTTCGTAGGGACAAGTCTGTTTCTACAAGCCTATTGTAGCCATGCGCAAACATAGAGTGAAAAACAGGAAAAAACTGCTGTTTGAGCTGCTTCTTGCTGTATAAATAGATGGAGTGGGGGGATGTTCAGGACGGGCCGGTTGGTTGCCGATGGTGTATTTCTCATAAGGCCTGTGGTTGCCATGCATATCATTCGTGCTCCCAGGGCCGTCTTTAAACTATTTGAGGCCCTGGGCACATTAGGATCATGGGGCCCCAAGTTACCTACCCAGTGTTTTTATGTCTAGTGCAATAAAATTGATTGATGAATGAA
Organism: Conogethes punctiferalis; assembly: GCA_031163375.1. NCBI lineage: Eukaryota > Metazoa > Arthropoda > Insecta > Lepidoptera > Crambidae > Conogethes > Conogethes punctiferalis. Next base: position 8,064,438 of record CM062105.1, on the reverse strand, counting down.
TTAATTTATTTTGAACAGATTAAAACATACATACAGCCACATATTTAGCCAACATATTTTTTACACCAATAGATATATATATAGATATTTTCTGTTTTCCATCACTAACCCATCTGTCAAAAAGTTCAAGCTATGTTTTACAAGTTATAGCTATGTGCATGCGGCAAACTAAATCTAATAAGCGTAAGGTATTGTAGTAAGTCATTATCATAAATTTTTTCAAAATTAATGTTTTTCGGTAACACCTAAAATATCGGTTATCATTTAGTAATCTGAATAAGGAACTAGGGGGCCCCATTCGATCGCGGGGCCCTGGGCACGTGCCCATAGTGTCCAGTGGGAAAGATGGGCCTGCGTGCTCCTAATACTGACCTGTTGGCGGTAACTTCGCGCGCTGCGTCGGTCTGTCGTCATAGCGCCGTGTCGAACATCTGCAACGAGCGAGTGATCACGTCGTCCTTGAGACACGACTCCAGGAACTCCTCGATGGTGATCACGCCGTCCTGGTTCAGGTCCAGCTTCCTGAACACGCGGTCCACCTGTGGAGGAAGTATACTTAGCGATATTTATACATAGTTCATCATCAGCCTATTCCAGTTCCACTGCTGGACATAGAAATAAATAAATAAAATAAAGTTTATTTAACAACCCTAACATTACAAAACTTTCTTTGATGTGCTCTAAAAGTTAAGATTGCATCGAGAAGAGTCTAATACACAAGTTGCTGTGATTTCTACACTAGGCTAGGCCTGTCACGTAGATAATCATTTGTCACGAGGTTAAACTTTTGCGTTGCGCGACCAAAATCAACAGTGAGTTGTAGCAATTAAAATAGGCCTCTCCACTTAGAGCAAACATCTGGAGGATATACCCATAATCACCACGCTGGGCAGGCGGGTTGGCGATCACAGGGCGTAGCTTCTTGCTCCGGTGACGCTGCTGCTAGTCATCGGTGCGTGATATTTAGCTACGCCTTCTATCGTGATGGTTACCGCCACCAGTCGCTTGCCAGCGCCTCGTTTGTTATTCAGCAGGATGCATCACGGGCCTGTGATGGCTTAAAGCGAGAAGATGGTGAGTCGCTCCCTTACATTCCAGCTTTTAGCGTCACTGGGCAGGCTGATTGGAGATGGCAGGGCATAGCTCCTCGCTCGATTGACGTCTGACTGTGTTACGTCTAAGACTACACACCTGGTCATTGGCCTTAGCGTCATCGATCCTCGCAGGGATATGAATAGCAAGCATGTGACACTCCTATTCCTGGCTTCGGGGACCAATAGAGTCCTGTACCGACCTGGTCATTGGCCTTAGCGTCGTCTATTATCGCAGAGATACGTGTAGCAAGGATGTGGCTACGTCTCTTCCTGCCCTCGTCAGCCGTAGATGACAAGCTACGCACCTGGTCCTGGCTTGGGGAGCAATAGCGTTCTATGCCGTCCTAGTCATTGGGCTTAACGTTAGCAAGCATTGACGACCTCACGCTTGCAACTAACTCTGAGACCCTCTCATTGCAAAATACGGCACTCTTGGTCTGGGAGGGTAAACCGGCCTGTGGTATTTAGCTACGCCTTCAATCGTGATAGTTATACCGCCACCAGCCGGTTGCCAGAGCCTCGTCTGTGATTCAGCTGGATGCACCACAAGCAGATGAGGGTCGCTTGGAGGTGGATCGCCCTCTTACAGCTTCTAGCTTCGCCTACGACCATGTACCCACCTGATCACTGGCTTTTAGCGTTGCTGGGCAGGCTGGTTGAGAATGGCATAGCGTAGCTCCTCGCTCCATCGACGTCTGCCTGTATGAGGCTTAGGCTACGACTATATACCTGGTCGTTGACCTTAGCGTCATCGATCCTCGCAGGGATACGAGTAGCAAGTATGTGACACTCCTGTTCCTGGCTTCGGGGAGCAATAGAGTCCTATACCGACCTGGTCATTGGCCTTAACGTCGTCTATTATCGCAGGGATATGGGTAGCAAGTGAAGTAACAGACTTGTCCCTACGAAAAGTGGAAGTACTTCAGCCGAGCTAGGTGATCGTGCTCGGGGAATGGATCGAATCGAATGATGGTCATCGGACCGCGGTCCGATGGACCATCTTGGTTTTTCGTATAATATAGCGAGTCGTTACGTGATGAAAACTTCGTATGCGCATTGTAGGTCTTCCATAGAAGTTGTATGGAGTGATTTAATTTTGTATGGGCGCGGATTTTACATCGCCATCTGGTGTTAGCTGGCGGAACTGTCACTAATTGCGTATTGTAGTGACGTGGAGATTGTTGTAGCGATGTGGAGATAGGTGTCGCTACACAAGTCTGTGACACTCCTGGTCCTGGCTTCGGGGACCGATAGAGTCCTGTACCAACCTGGTCGTTGGCCTTAGCGTCGTCCACCCTCGCGGCGGGCGAGCCCGGCGGCGCGCGCCGGCCCAGCAGTTCGTGCACCGCCACCACCACTTCCGCCAGCTCCTGCCGGCTGATGGCGCCGTCCCCGTCCACGTCGTACAGCCGGAAGGCCCAGCGGAGGCGCTCGGGGACAGAGCCGAGCAGCGTGGAGAAGACTACTAGCTACTACTACTAAGTCCGCCCGAGGAGCACTCTATGAGCCCTTGAAGCCGAGGTAGGAATACTTGCCCTCCACAAGCTCTTTGTCATTTGCAGCTGGCCAGGGAAGACAATTGCAGATACGCCAAGTGATGGTAGAATGTCTGTGTGGTGTCCTATTCTAAGACTCATCTTTTCCCATGGATGTGGTAGAAGATGACTAAGGAAACATCAGGAAACAGGCAGCAGGGTTGCCCTGGATAGAAGGGAATATAAAACAAAGCAGCAGCGTTTATCTGGTAATGAAGCCTGCCATGCGTGGTGACTAAGCCAAATCAACCAAATGGCTATTGTCATTGGGAGCCCAATGACAATTGTCATTTGTGATGGTTATACCGCACCAGTCGGTTGCCAGAGCCTCGTCTGTTATTGATGATGCAACACGGGCAGGTGTGGATGTCTTGGAGCGGAAAGATGATGTATGGGTTGTTCCCTTACATCCTGGCTAGAGTTCTATACCGACCTGGTTCATTGGCCTTAGCGTTGCTGGGCAGGCTGGTTGGGGATGGAAGAGCGTAGCTCCTCGCTTCATTGACGTCTGCTTACGTTACGCCTACGATTATATACGCCTATTCTATTCTATATACTGACCTGGTCGTTGGCCTTAGCGTCGTCCACCCTCGCGGCGGGCGAGCCCGCGGCGCGCGCCGGCCCAGCAGTTCGTGCACCGCCACCACCACCTCCGCCAGCTCCTGCCGGCTGATGCGCCGTCCCCGTCCACGTCGTACAGCCGGAAGGCCCAGCGGAGACGCTCGTAGACGGACCCTCGGAGTAAGGTGGAGAGGGTTACTAGCAGCTCCTGGAAAGGGGATGAGATACGTGTAAGAGAAACTAGACACTTGATCCTTATGGGAGACTTGGTGCATTGGATATTTCTGGTTTCAAATAATGTAGTTTATGTATGTAAGGAGCGACCCTTCATCTTTTCGCTCCAAGCCAACCTCACCTACCCGCGGTGCATCCTACCGAATAACGAACGAGGCGCTGGCAACCGACTGGTGGCGGTATAACCATCACGATTGAAGGCGTAGCTAAATATCACAGACCAATGACGGGCAACAGTGTCACCGGAGCGAGAAGCTACGCCCTGCGATCGCCAACCCGCCTGCCCAGCGTGGCGATTATGGGTATATCCTCCAGATGTTTTCCCAAAGTGGCAAACACCTGGAGAGGCCTAATGTCCAGCAGTGGACTGCGATAGGCTGATGATGATGAAATGATGTAATTTTATAGACATACCTACTATAGCTGTGCCCACGGCTTTGCCCGCGTTCATGTAGGTGTGTCACAGAAGTGTTTATTATGCGTGTTCCTATTCCATCCTGCTCCGTTTCTCGATCTCTTCGCCGACCTACATCCTACTAATATTATAAACGCGAAAGTTTGTTTGGATAGATAGGTAGATGGATGTTTGTTCCACTTTCACGCAAAAACTACTGAACGGATTTTAATGAAACTTTACAGGAATATAGTTTGTACATCAGATTAACACATAGGCTATGTTTTATACGAATATTCACGCGGGCAGAGCCGCGAGCAGCAGCTAGTATCTACATATTCCGAACACTATGACGATCTCGATCCCTAACCCGACGCTTGTCACGATCCCTCTCTCCTCTCTGCCCCGTATCCTATTCCGTGCGTTATCCCGATCCCTATTCCCGCACACCCTTGATCCCTTCCGAAAAGAAAAAAAGCTCGGATCTTACCAGCCTATCGTAAATCAAAATCAATTGACACTCTACGAGCTACAAACTATTCTTTCTAAGTTTTCTGGCTCAATATCAACGGCATTTCGAAAAATTCTCAAGACATTTTCGCGGCTTCGGTTCGGTGTACCTATCTGAAACTGAAACTGCAAACAACTTTTTTGGACGTGAACCAAGTGGTTTTAAAACTGCTCATTTAAAAATTCCATGTAAGAAATTTCGATTTGGTGGAAATTATAGGTGTTCAACGAAGAGTTTTTATGTTGTTTTGCCAATATTAGAGCCAAAATGGATGTTATTGTGGTCTCAATTTTGCTGTACAGAATGTTCGTTCGGACTTCGGATAATATAAAAGTTCTCCAAAGTTCAAGGTGGCGTATAAAATGGGTAGGTATAATTTACTTAGTAGATAGCAATATTACATAAAGATTATGCAATTAAGTACTAACTAACATTAAGTACATCCTTCCTAGGTATAAAATGGGATTTTTTAATAGGTATTCAAACTTGAAGTTACTTGCCAGTTTCCAAAAGTCTTTAGACTTTTCTTTCATTTTGCTTGCCCGATGGCCCATTTGGTAGTGGTCTCTGCCTTCTGAGCCAAGTGTTGTGGGTTCGATTCCCGTACATACATTCGTGTTCGTGAAAATGTCTGTTTATATTGGTCTGGGTGTTTACTATGTATAAGTACCTAATATGTACTTATTTACAAAAAAAAGTATTTAAGTCAGTTTATCAGTTGTATAATACCCATACTACTTCCAAACTTCCTTCGCTTAGTTTGGGGCTAGATGGCGAAGTGTGGCCCAGCGAGGCATGTCTTGGGTTATATTTTTATTATTTCTTTTCATTTTCATTAGAATGCCTCCCTTAACAACACTTACAAAATAAAATATTTACTTAATTTTTCACAAAGTCACTACACAAACTAATTCATCTGAAACTACATTTTAAAGTCACAAATTCAGCACGAAGCCGTTTCAGCAATATCCAATTATAATGTTCGGTGAACGATTTAAAGTTTCGCCCGGAGCCCGGCGAAGTTTGGCCGCTGGAAGCCTGAATTGGAGACTTGCTATGCTACGAGTATTATACTCGTATTATAGATACTTATTTTGCAGAAACATGACCGTTATAATAAGTAATTGTGGTAGATAAATGTGGAGGTAGTCCTCAAAGAGCGACAGATGTCCATAAAGGAAGTATGAAGGTAGAGGCGAAACTCAATGTAGGTATGAGTTTTTGGAACTTGCAATTACCTATAACGGTGCGTTAGCTTTTCGCTCAGCTAATGTACAAAAGAGTCCTCTGATAATTACTTACTTACTACTTAGTAAATCGAGTTTGCAGAAATAATCACCAGCCTATCGCAGTCAGTCAAAGTCAAAATAAGTAATCTTTATTGGTATAGGTTTTCTTTAAAAAAACACTTACAAATCGTCAAAACTAGAAACTACTTACTACCGGTTCGGAAAGAAGCATTCTACTGAGAAGAAACCGGCAAGAAACTCGTGTAGTTGCTCTTTTCAACATAATTTTTAATGAATACTGAATATTTATATAACTGAGATAAGTATTATCATCACATTTATACTTTTAACTACGTCTTACAGTCTAACTAAGGCTTTCCGAAACCTTACAAAAATCATTATGTAGGTATTAGAATAAATACTTAGGGGTGATCACGAGTAGACCAATCTCCAAGGCAGCACCTGTACACAAGTATAACGTGTGTACCAGCCATATCTTCACTCAATCATCTGTGTCTCAACTCATCAAGGCCACTGCTGGACCTCTCCAGTTGTTGGGCAAACGCCTGGTGGCTTCACCCATAATCGCCTCTTGGCCAAGGCGGGTTGGGTATTGCATAGCGTAGCTCCTCGCTCCGGTGACGCTGCTGCCCGTCATCGGTCTGTGATATTTAGCTACGCCTTCAATCGTGATATACCGCCACCAGTCGGTTGCCAGCGCCTCGTTTGTTATTCGGCAGGATGCACCACGGGCAGGTGAGGTTGGCTTGGAGCGAAAAGATGATGGGTCGCTCCCTTTTATCCCTATTTAGGTAGTACATATTATTATTAGTATATACTCACTCGGAAGCTGATAGCACCACTGCAGTTGACGTCGAACGCTTTGAACACATAATGGGCGTACAGGGCCGAATCTGTGGACAGAAATATTTCACACATTAACATCAGACTAAATCACATACCTACATTGCTCCGTAAGTAAGGTACCTAAGTAGTAATAAGCTCTTGGTAATATGGGCCTGGTGTAAAAGCGGAACCTGGCACTAAGTAGGCGGGAAAAATAGGGCGAATAAGGACAGGCACAGGGGAAACGAGTAGATAATCTAACCCCTGTCCTGACGTTAAAAAAGGGTGTGCTTAGTACTTACTGCCATGAGGGAAGAATTTGGCGTAGATATCCTTAAAGGATTCCTCTTGCACCACACCTTCCGGACATTCCTGGAACGAAACATATCGGCTATGAGTAAGTAAGTAATTCTTTTTTGATAAAATACAATGGGGACATATAAACATTCGTATGCATGAACATATCTGTTTGTATTGGTCTAGGTGTTTACTTTTTTTTATAGTAGCTCGATATAAAGGCTTCGCTACGCCTGATGGAAAGCGAAAGAGAAGCCCAAGTCGCTGTGGCAACGGGCAAGTAACTGGTCAGTTACCTGTCAGTTGCCACCGCCAAAGGCCCAACCCTGACCCCCACGAGCTCCGGAAACCCTACTCACCGGCAGAAACACGACCCGGAGGTCATTTGACTGCGGTATTCTATAGGGTGGAGGTCCTTCCCCGGACGGGCGGCTCAATTCGAGCGAAGAT